>JARKHS020022463.1:0-41061 GCA_030143305.2 Amblyomma americanum
GTGGACAACAAAAAATGGCGCTGTTTGTGGTAGCTGAAGTCACTCATATTATGCAGCTGAATGTCCAATGCCCTCTAATCTCTTAAATTCAGGAACTTTTATTAACATGCAAGCATCGCAAATCTTAATTTTTATTTCCTTACACTGTTAGCTAAGCCAGCTGTATCGCGCAATGCTGAGGTGTAGTGGAGATCCGTTAGGCTGCGGAAAACTTTTTTAGGGAGGCTACTTCGTTTCCTTAATGACGTAAGGAAAGTTCATGCTCTTGGGAGGTTTACCGAAAGCGATCACGAGGCTGCAGAAATGCAGGAGAATAGTGCAAAGCTCGTACTCATCGCCTCTCAGATAAGTCTGTTCGCTCGTGAAGGCTGATTTTATTGAGACAGAGAGCAGTTCCGAACTAATTTTGGTTTGCTGGCAGTTAGTTCGTGCTTGCAGTTACTGTCAACAACTGATTTAATTTCTGCGTTGTCATCGGGTGGGACGGGCGGTGGTGAGACGCCGCCAAACTTAAAAATGCCTTTCCAAGAGGACGGACATCTTGGAAGTCGCGTGCGTGCAACGTGCTCTGGGGCCGGATTACGCAACTGTCACAGATTCTGTCAAAAGGTGTTGACAGTGACGTCAAAATGACGAAACGAAGAGACGTCACCGCTTGACGCAACGAGGAATCAGCCAACTACAGCAGGGCGGCGCCTTGAGAACATTTATTTGCACGGCGAGGGGCCGTCTGCTAAATTTTTGTAAAAAGACAACAGATACGCAGCGATCAAAATAACTAATATTTTATTTTGCCAGAACATTGCGTTTAAAGTTCAAAAATACTAAATAAACTAAAATGGTTTGATATGTGCTATTAAATTTGCTGGTGGGTAACTTTTGCTGCCACGGGGAAGCGCTGACAGCGGTAAAACGTCAAGCCGCTTTGTTGTTGTTAGCCTATCAAAAGATGGCACATACCCACACTGGGGGATCGGCCAAGAATCGGGTGGCTATTCACCTGAACGCAGTTAATAAAAAGGAAAAGCACGTGGGAGCGCAACACCGGTGAATTCTTCCTCATGAACAGAAAAGGGATGAGAGTTTTGATTTCAAAATTATAAGAATAATAATAAAGAGAGGGATTAAATAATAATGATTAAGTCAAAATTGCACGAAAGCAGCCGATCCCACGCCGTGTTATTGTTTTTTTTTTTACGCTGTGCCAGAAATGAAGCTACTGTGTGGTTGACCTAAGTGCGTAGAGAAATGTGAACGAATGCAGTGAAAGTTACGTGCCTGCCGAGCGAACTTGCAAGGAGCGAACGGAACGAAATCGACGAAGACAACTTGTTGAAGTCTGTGTTGTTCGGCTCTTTCGATCGATGACAAAAATGCCAAAAGGTGAGGTGTTGCAGTATGTGACGAGTGTTTGTTTGTTTCTTTCCCCTTGGGAAACAGGAGGCGACCACGAAGTGCCATTTGTTGGAAAAAGTAAAGTGCTTTGCCAGCATAAGCGTGTCTTATTTATATGTAGCTGTGTGTCACAGAGGTGACGACGGAACCCACCCCTTCTGCGCACTAACTTTACAAATTGCCTCTAACACCCGCTGTACGCATTTGCTCACCGTCGGTTGTGCGATGCAGTTGCGCCTCATTGCCAACGGCAGCTTGAAAGCCGTTGGTAGCAAAGAACCGCAGTGCACATATATCACCTGCCGCCGCACCGTCAACGCGCTCGCACGCGCACCTCCCAGTTAATCGGAGACTTCGTCGCACAGCCACTCCACAGTCTGCCTCTCTGGTCGAGAGGCGTCGAAACAGCTCGTCCGGCAAGTCAAACGCGTCTGCGTGCGCCCACCTTCGCCGTTGCTCGCGCCAGCGCAGCCGCCTCAGTCGTATGGCCGCGTACACCGCCGCCATTTTCTGTGAAAAACGCAACGGTCAAATTGACCGCCTCGAGACGGTCACAAAAAAGTGTCAGTTTCCGCCTGCATAATTAGGTGTGCAACGTCATCACTTCTGCCACATCCGTGACGCAATCTGCAGCCACCCATGACGCAAAAAAGCAAAATGGCCGCCGGCCACGACCGACCAATAGGAGCGAGGCTTATTGACACCTTTTTTGACAATTTTCCTAATTGACAGTCACGTAATCGGGCCCCAGCTCCTGCGGCCCAGAGTTGGACTCCGTCTATACCCGTTCCTTTCGCGAATGACACGTTTTCCTGGAGAGCACCATGAATTCTTGCTAGTGCCGCTGTTCTGCAAAACTGAAGCGACTGCGCTTGAAATTTCAGGAGCTGTATTTACGCTGCAGAATCCTTTACTCTTTGAAACTTGCCATCCAAGTGTTACACGTAGCATATCATTCTACACACTCATTCAGACCTGCCGGAAGATGAACTACAGAGGCAAATAGCATTGCTTTATAAGGGCAGAACGTGTTGACGTCTGTGCTCGAAGCATACATTCGACCATACACAGTCGGGCGAAGGGAGAGAGCGCGCAAACGGTAACTCTTTCGCTACCGCGCCATAGGCGACCGGGCGCTGCAGGCGCATATGACCGACGTTTTGAAAAAGCGGTTAAAAATTTATTTCAGTCTTGCGGCCACGCTGTGCCATCTAGGCTTTTTCTATAAAACCAAGTACATAATTGCAACTTTTGTTTTTGGTTTAGAACGTGAGGGGGCGCCATAATAATAATAATAATTGGTTTTTGGGGAAAGGAAATGCCGCAGTATCTGTCTCATATATCGTTGGACACCTGAACCGCGCCGTAAGGGAAGGGATAAAGGAGGGAGTGAAAGAAGAAAGGAAGAGGGTGCCGTAGTAGAGGGCTCCGGAATAAAAAATGAAACTATGAGCGCCCGCTGCGGCGTCAGCCGGCGAAAATGGCGTGCGCGTCGCCTCGCGTCAGTCACGTGGTTGATTTTTGGAGAGACGCGCTGCTCTGAACGTACCTCGAGCGTTCAGTCTGTTCGGTTCCACAGTGGCGTTGACTTTGTGTACAGCGGATTAACTGATAGGTCTGCAGCGCAGCACGCTGCGTCTGAGGACGTTTTTTTCCGCTGGCCAACGTGCGTGCTGTGAAGGAATTAAGACGCCGTTGGCGCTGCGTGGTCTCAGACACAGCTGTTTGCAAGCACGGGCCCCGCACTGGGCGTTCCGACGCCGTTGTCACCGCTGCACGGTCGTCGCACATTAGTGCTGCCGCCGCCGCCGACGAGTAAGTGTTCTGTGCACCCACAGGCGCCACCTCCAGCCTGCCCGAGTCGTGTGCCAGACGCCAGTGCCGCTTCAAGGCTGCAGTTCGCAGCACCTAATGACAAGTCATGTCGGCCGCCATGAAACGCAAGAGGCCCCTGTCACAATCCGACCAAGAAATCGATCCGCCGACCAGCGTGCGTGATCTAAAAACGCACTTTAAGCGCTTCGGAGTGGACATGAGGGCGCCATGTACCGACGCTGGCTTTTCCGACACCCTGGCCGGTGTGGAGCCGCCGAAGAGAGAACGCGGCTGCTGGCTCATCAACCAAGTCGGCATCTGGAACCGATTTTTCCAGAACGTTGGCCTCGAGCTCTACCTGAACCAGCCCGGTAAGCTCTCCGTTCGCACTTTCGCGCCCTCTTGCAACCCCAGCTTCAGCGACTATGGACTAGTGTGCGCGACGCTTTTGGGAGAGCTGCTCGCTGGCCACCGGTGCATTTACAACGTGCACTTATAGCTACTCGGGCAAAATGTTCGGGCTCAAGCCGGCCGCGCTCGCCAACTTGATCCCCAACGGCGCTATAGAGCACTTTCATGTGGACGGAACGTGCATGTCGAGTGGCGAGGCGCATGGCCTTATCAGAGCCATGGTGCGTGGCCAGCCGGCCAGCATAGAGATCTCTAACCTAAAACTGTGCCCCCGCATAGTGACGACGCTTTCGAATTGCGTCGAGTCGACCGTGACGCTGAAGGAACTGTCCCTCGTTGAGGTCAGCCTCAAACTGGATGACGTCATAACTCTGTTCAAGACGCTCGAGTCGAGCAAGACGGTGGAATGTTTCAAGCTGGAGGGCAACGCGGTGGGCGTACGAGGAGCGCAGCAGTTTGCGAGGGTTCTTAAACAGAACAAGACGCTAAGGTCGGCAACTGTACAGAAGGCGCAACTCGAGGCCGAAGGGGCAATAGCCATAGCGTCTGCGCTCGCGGAGAACACCACACTGACAGTGTTGCGGATTGCGAGCAACAACATCGCAGACGCAGGGACGCGGGCGTTGGCCGACGCTTTGAAGATCAACAACACTCTTCTGGGTCTGGACTTGCGTGACAACGCGATGGGCGTCCAAGGAGGGCATGCGATTGCCCAGATGCTCGCTGTAAACGCCAAGCTCGAAGAGCTCCACGTGTGTGACAATGCCATCTCAGACTCTGGAGTCGTTGCTATCGCAGAGTCTATACTCCATAACAAGACGCTAAACGTGCTTTCCATATTTGAGAACGACTTTGGCGAGGACGGGGTCACCGCATTGGCCAGACTGCTGGCCAGCAACAAGACGCTGCAGCGACTCAACACCACTCTGGAATCCACCAACGGCGACACGAGGCCTCTGGACGCCTTCACTAATGCCCTGGCATCAAGCAAGAGCCTCCATGCTGTGCAGCTTTTCGTCTGGGGCTCTCTCTCCATGAAGAAGCTGTTGCACGCTGTACAGCTGACGAAGACCCTCCAGTACCTTTGTGTCCACACATATGGATCTGAAATCCGGCAACTGTGCTCCGCACTCGAAACAAACCATTCAATCCAAGAGGTCCAGATCGACAGCTTCCTCTACATCGAGGATGGGGCTGCGCTGGCCCGCCTATTCGAGAAGACGAAGACTCTCCAAGCAGTGACCATCACCAAGGAGTTGAGCACCGTGTGCGTCACCCGCATTTTCCATGGCCTGGCCAAGAACAAGAGCATCTGTTCGTTCAGCGCCCAGTGTGCTACCCTCAGAATGACCGCCTGCACGGCCATTGCCGCCTCTCTAGAGGTCAACAGGACGCTCTGTTGCATTACTTTAGGCTGGCCCTCTTTCAACGATGAGTGCCTGAGTGTCATCAGTGCAGGTGTGGCTAAAAACCCTGTGATCCAGATTATGGAACTGACCTACATGAGTTTCAGTAACGTTGGGCTCAAGATCAAGGAGCACCTGCGGCGCAACTCGTCCATGATGTTGCAGGCTGTCGAGTTTGTGCTGGATCACAAAGTGGGCAGGGTGGAAGCTGAGGCATTTGAGATGTTCAAGAACAATGTGTTCTTTCGTCAGCAACTGAGCAAGGCTGCAATAAGCAGGGGTCTTTCATCTCCACTGCCATTGCTTAGAGAGACCGAGCACTTCATTGAAGATAATTACTTCCGGATTACGGGTGTAGTCAAGCAGAAGGTTGTGTGCATTCAGCCTGTGCGCAAAAGGAAGAAGGTGACAAAGTTCGACCAGCTCAACGAGTACTGCTTGAAGAAAGTCTTCTCGTATCTTCGGGTGTCTGATGTGCTTTCTGATGTGCGGCTGTGAACTGCAGCGAGATTTTTTTTTGTTTGCTGTTGCACAAAGCTGTTTGCTGTTGCACAAACGCTAAAATTCTTCAATTATTGGAGCGAGAGCTCCACAACTGGAGGCTCGCTGCAGGTGTGGCTATGATGTCATCCCATGTGATTTGTCGCAGCTGTTACCGGTGGTTCTGCAGCTGCACCGACCGCTCGCTCTCGCCAGTTGTGTCACGTGGCTAACCACGTGATTGGCTCTTGTTGAATAAAAGGCAGCGCTGCGCCAGAGCTAAACTGTGCTTAACCATGCTTAATCGAGCTTTCGCTCCGTATAGCCTGGATCAGCCGAGTTGAGCCACAGCCACTTTTCTTTATACACGACGGTGAATTACTGCCATCTTTGTCATGAGTGCTAGAGTAATAAATGTTACTTGCCCTACACAACACATGAATGATACAAATAAGAAAAAACTGGAGGGGACACTTAAGCTCCGCCTTATGGGTACGACGCGATAATTCGGAATTCTTGACTTCACATTCATAGATCGCTGGGAGACCTCGTACCACTCCTGGTGCAGTGGTGAAGCGGTTAAGTGAAGCGCCACTGCCCTGCGATGGCAGGTGCTGCCGTCGATGGGGCTTGTGAGACCTAGGTTGCTCTTCCTGAGCAACCTGTCATGGCTAATCATTAATTTAACTGCCACTTGCCATGGTGGTCAGTTTGGTCACCATCCGGTAAGCAGGTTGTAATGATGCCACTAAGTCACATGACCTAGGGGGCTCCCCTATAGGTTGCTGAGCTCCGGCTACAAGGCTTCAAACTGTCGCCAATGCCGACGCCGGACAATTTTTTCCCATAGAGTGGTACTAACATTCTCGGGTTAAAATTAAACATGACTATGCTTCTCTATGCCACACAACCCACCCTCCCCCCCCCCTTTTCTGAAAATTTAGACAAGCTTAATTTCGATTCCTGGGGAAACCCCTCAGTACAAGCTTTCCCCAGGCTTGGTGCTCGGCTTCTCTGGGGTGAAATTCTAGGAAAAATGGGCCACCCAACCTCGAACAGACCAAACATGTTGGCCATGGGGCTCTTTGGCCAAGCTCCCCTTATGCCATTGAAACCAAGCTATCATCATTGCTATGCAACCGTTCGTAGCTTCAAATGTATTTGCGTAGGGTATACTTCGAACTTTATAGGGCCATGCTCGTCACGATGTGTCATGCTATGACGCATTGGCGTGCACACAGGGGGCAGTGGTTGCCCCCCGTAATCATCTAAGGGTGTGCCAAGTCTGCCTCATACCTTTACTTTGTCAGATTTGTCCCATTATTTAAAGTGCAGTGTTATGGCCATGCAGGTTCTTTTTTTTAGGACACTGGCAGTCAAGGACCCGTGATGTTGCGTTCGAAGAATCTTTTACTTGCTAGGCCACTTTTAGGCAATATTTTCAGGTTCTTCTTTTTTTTTGCAGTTAACAAAGGACAGATGCGTTGTATATTTTCTACGGTTTATAGAGCATGGAAATGCCTTCGGAAGCACGTTGTTGCATTGATGCCTCAGTGGTGCAGGGACTGCCTTCCTCTACCGATGTTACACATGAAAGTAAAAACTACTGCTCAATAATGATTTGTTTATTTTGGAATTCCATCACACTGAATTAAATGTTTTATAACCATTCCTCATTTTTGCGCTGCATTGAGCAATTCCGCATATATGGGCACTAACCCATTAAGTGTTCCCTCCAATTTTTTCCGCTCTTAACGGTCATCCTTCCAGTCATCTTGATGCAGGATAAACAGAAGTAACCTTTGATTGCAGCCGCACTTGTTGAAATGACCTGTCCTTTTTTCTAGTAAATAAATGGCAGCCAACTCCCAGGTAGCAGCGAAACATTACAATAATGTTACATTTTTGTTTTGGTCAAATGTTATTTCAGTATTCTTAATGTCCTTTTGTTTCTAACATTTTTGTAATGTTACACAGAAACGTACCGTTCCCCTCACATTAATGAAAGATTTGAACAACATAAATGTAACATACATGTAACATTCTCGATGGTGAAGTAGCTCTGCACAAGCATGCAGGCCTGCCAGTAATTGTGACGGCACACAACTTACAATGGTTTGCAAGAACCAACAATGCCGGCGACACTTTATCTCCACCTAAGGCAAGACATACAGATCATATTCACTTACCTACGAACGGATAAGAAGAGGTCGGGCTTACATGGAGTATTCACTGACCTCACAGCGGCCACTATTTTGTTGTCTGTGGAGCGCTACGAAAGGCTGCGGGTGTGTCAAATGGGATTATTACCTCCTGTTCCGGCCTGCACTGCTGAAGCTAGGCGCTGGACAGCAAAATGGTGCCCTTGACGTCACGTGAATACCCCTTTGCGAATAGTGGCTAATGGGTAATAACAAAAGTTTCCTAACAAAATAATGGAGCAGCGCATGGAGTCTATAGCGAGTACTGTCTAAGAGATACAGTTGCAAAGTATTGCCAGTTGAAAAAAATCTTTACTATAAGAACAGAGGGAAAGATTCTGGGAACCAGTGCTTGAAATATATTTGCAATGTTATTTTATAGTTATGACTATAACATTATAACAAAATCTAGAAGGCTATAATAAAACATTATTTATTTAGAACACTAAACTAATGTTTATGAGGCAACATATAAAATTATTTGTTAGTTTTTGTCATTGTAATAATATATTAAAGTCAGAATTAGAATAATGTTTACTTTCAATGTTTAAATAATGTTTTCTATATAACTTATAATGTTATATGTTAAGCTTACATGTTGAACGTTACAATGCAACACTTAACATTACTGCAACTTACGTAATATTTTTGTAACATTATTTAACGTTCGGTGGTACCTGGGTTGTTTTTACTCATATAGAGTACATCACACTTTTGAGAGGCTTCATCCTATCTGGTGGCACACTTCTATTGCTCGCATAGTAAACACACTTTTTTCCTCAGAACATCCCTCATAATCTGAGGGGTGCATTCGTTATGCAGGGTAAAACATTTGCAAAAGCTTGAAGCGATCAATACAAGACAGAAAGTAGTCTGGTGGTGGTTGAATAAATCCTTCATCTGGTACGGCTCACCTTCTAAATAAAACAAAACACACTCTTCACCACGGTTTCCTTGATTGAGATCATAGTCAAGAGCTTTAATTTTAAACCCGCAGGTATAACTCACGTAGCGGCCCATGATGATGTCCACAACTATAGCACCACTAAGCAGGGAACTTAACCGCAACAAGTTGCTCAAATCCTTAGTACGGCAGATCAAAGACAGAAACCCTTTGTGACCAGGTGTCATGATGATGTCCACAGAAAGCAGAACTAAAGTTCACGCTATCACAACTATAGCACCACTAAGCAGGGAACTTAACCGCAACAAGTTGCTCAAATCCTTAGTACGGCAGATCAAAGACAGAAACCGTTTGTGACCAGGTGTCATTTCTATGGTTCTCTTATCCCTCTCATTCTTTTTGGCTCTTCATAGTTGTTTCCGAACTCAAAAAAGGACGCCTGCTAGCATTCACCATCATCAGCAGCAGACTGCACACCAAAGAATGTGGTGCGTTAAGCGTGAGAAAATAAAATTGTACTTTTTGACAGCGAAAGTAGGGGGTGCGTTCATTAAGCAAGCGCGTTCATGACGCGAGTAAATACGATAATGCACAGGAATCACCCGCTTTCTGTTCCTCCATTTTTTTTTTCTTTGGCAGATCTTGTATGCTGGACATGTGTGAGTGCCTTCCGTCGGACAAGTGCTATTGCGACTCTCTCAACGCCTACGCTCGGGAGTGCAGTAGAGCTGGGATCAAGATCGACTGGAAGAACATCACGAACTGCGAAGGTGAACATGTGCTCCCCGGCTATCCCTATTACCATGCCGTTGTGGCCAATTACCTGCAGAAGAGCGAGGGGAATCACGGAGTGTAGGAGTGCCAGTTTACTGAGACTAAAACAACTTTCATTGCACATTTGACTTTGCTGCAGGGCCAATCGATCTCTAGTTTTTCCTCCATTTCCCTCGCCACCACCACAGCTGCGGAGGACACTACTTTGTTTTAATCACGCAGGCACTGAATGACAGTCACGATGAATGAAATAAAGGGGCCCTGCAACATTATTCTATAAAGTTGCTGTATGCCTGGATCGTTAAAGGATGCCGTTTCAGAAATATAGCCTCCAGCAAAAAAATATCAAGCAAAGGTTTAACGCGGCTAAACCTAAGTAGACAAAGCGAAAGCTGGAGGTTATGCATAGTTATATTTGGTTAAGCTCGGTCTTGCTTGAATCAATTCCAGGTCCCTTAGTCAAATATAAATTCGGCCGACTGCTGCTGTTTTCACGGCAGGCAGCAACGCTTCTTTTATACTAACTGAAGAGTTTGTAGAGATTGCGAGGCTATGACTCAAGCACTGCAACACGAGCGTGGGGATGACGGCAGCACGGTGCAGCTGTAGTGTAGCGACGTCATGGTCACGTGATGCGGCGGTGGCCCTGCCCTTCTCTCCTGCTCATCAGTTCAAGGCCACGTGAAACACACGGCGAACAAGTTACGGAAGAGAGTAGTAAAGCTTTCGCTTTAAAATTTGTTGAATGCATATACATAGTAGGATAAAACTTAAAAAAACAGCAGTTGTTAACACTGGGCCACGGTCCACGACGTATTGTATTTCTCTGCTAGCCAGTCACAAAAGTAAAAGAAGTCAGCATTTTAATGTTTGACTTCATTAAACGATCCAGGTATAAAAATTCTAGAGCTTATAAGTTTTTTCCTTTTGATTAGCTTCTTTTTTAAGGTGAGAAGCAAAGTTTTAACAACGAACTACTTTTTTGTCGTGGAGGAATCTGTGCGGCGGTCTTGAATGCGGGCGGAGCTTCACTGCAGACTTAAGTTGTATCCAATTATAGAAGCGGAGTTATCTGATATCGCAGACGAGGTGAGACAGCATTCAGGTCACGTGAGGCATACAGAAAATGTGATGTATTAACTGTTTGTTCAATTGGTGTCATTACAGCCCTTGGAGAAGGCTGGAATAAGGGTTGGAGTGAATTAAACTGACAAAGCAGAGATTTTATCGAAGTTTTTGTATGCCTCACGTGAGCTTAAAGGGACACTGAGGAGAAATTGAAGTGGGCTTGTATCGACTGAGTACCAGCTCCCGATCACAAAAACACCACTCTTACTGAAAGCGAAGCTCTTCTAATGTAGAAAAGAATGCGAACTAAAATACGGGCATCGCTGCCATAGGGGGGGGAGTGTTCGCTGAAACACGCAGTACAGGTTTTTCATGCGAGGTTTTAATGAATTATCTTTCATGCATACAACGCCAGCTCCACATTTAAGCAGGGCGTGAGGTGCGATGGAATGGGAGTGGCATGCCGGGACACCATACCGGGTACCAGTGAGCCTAGTAACACCTCCAGCAGGCAACTACTAAATCTTTTGATTATTTACAGCAGAAAACATGGTCAGTCTCGCATTTGAACTCGTCACGTGTAGTGGTGAAGCAGCAGGAAATCTATCGGCATCCAGACGGCAGTTGAGGGGGGAAAGGCAAAACTAGAAAGGACTTGCAGCTCCTGGCCCCTTCCACAAACACCCTAAACCTCCCTTCCCCACCTGTCATGAATTAAAGCTGCAGTGCACCTGTCACTGCTGCTGATGGTTCCTTCCTATTTGATTTTCAAATCGCTTGCACCTATACGAATGATATCATAGGTGTCTATAATCAGACATGTCGGAACACAGAGCCAGTTCAGATTACATTTAAAACGCTTTGCTTCTGTCTTGCTGGATCACTGCAGGAAAAGAATTACACCTAGGAAATGTGAACGCCATACTGTCAGTGGAAAAAGGAATGACGGACGTTCACTATAGAAGTTGCTTCCGCCATATGCAGGAATGCACTGCCCCAGAGGCTCGGACTACACGCCATGCGGTCCTCCATGTCGGCGGACCTGCAAGAACTACCATCTGCAACGGCCCTGCCGACGAAAGTGTCAGCCAGGATGCCAGTGCAAGCCGGGCCTTGTCTGGCATAGGGATCGCTGCGTTCCACCCAGCGAGTGCCCTGTGGTCTCGTGATGGGACAACTGCCTGGCCAGCGATACCCCTCACCCCACTCCAACCCCTGCCCCCGCCGAGGCCTGTGCACCGCCCCAAGCCACGCCACTCGACTGTGCACTATTAGATCTGGTCACAGGCTGTGTGCACATACGTACCCTGCTTATAGCTTTGACTTGGAGCGCAAGTTAATGCACTGACAAGATGCATAAGTAGTGCAGGTGTTAGTGTTCTTTGCAGAATGCTGCACCACTGGTGGGAGTTTGTAAGATGCACATCACAAGTCCTGTTTGTTGTCCTGACACGTGGTGGCAGTGTGCATACTCTTGGTCACGGAATGTGCAAGGTAAACAGTTGACATTCCATGGACTGTAGTCATTGGACTTTCCCCCAATGTTTCAATCAAACTAACCCATCTCAAAAATTAATTATTATCTTGCATAGAACATTGGTTAAAGCATTAAGAACATGAGTCAGTGCTTTAAATTAATACTGCGAAGAGTGACACCTTTTTGGAAAAGGGAAGAAAACTTGAAAAGAAATGCAATTAGCCAAACAGTGCATCTGCACAATTTTCGTCATCTGATTTCCAGATATTCATGACTGATTAAAATGTTGATTTCATGTTCAGGAAACCAGTTTGAGCAACTTAAATTTTTGGGGCTGTGTGGCATGGCATGGCTGCTGTTAAGCATACAACATAGTGGCACGTTCAAGCCTCGGTGGGGCAATCATAGTCTGTTGTTTGGTTCCTATCATTTCAACAAAGGTGTGTCCAGGTCCAATGCGAAAACATCAGGTCTGATCGCATTCAGACATTTGGCATCAGCATTCTGGTCCAATTGACTCGGAGCAGCTTAGCTTGTTATTCGTGTTCCGAGCCTGTTGATATTTATGTCTGTCAAAAGCAGTGTACTTGCACTGTTCTACGTGCTATTTGTTCTTACTGTACCTCATCAAATGTCATGTGTGTTCGTGGCTGCAAGTAGCTGTAAGCATATGTGCTAAGATTTGAGCTTCCATAAATCATTTGTTTCATATTTGCATATTGATTTTCTGTAACCATTTTACTTGTGGCATTTGTTCAGTCTTCCGCAAGTTCCAAAATGAAAGCTGTAAATACATGCAAGGCAAAATCAACAAATTCTAAGGTCACATTTCATTCTAAAAGCCCTGTGTTCCCATTCTGCTGTTATGTGTCATTAAAACTTCATGGTCTACTCATGGTTGAGAGATCTGATTAGTATCCACAAGCTGTTGTTTTGTATTCACCATTCCTGTTTAATTATGCACCTAGGTGTTGCTAGTGAATGTATTCTTTAAGCTTCAGTACAAGAAAATATTTATTACATTTATCATATGTCTAACTGAAATTATTCATTTAATCAGCATCATGGTTGATTTTCATATGCATAAAAAATTTGTAAATTTCCAAACCATCAAAATTATCAGTATTGAGAGGCCTGAAAATTTTATCAAATGGTTGCTCTTGCATATACTAAGTTGAGCTATTTGTGTAGAGTTGATAATCTGCGAATTACTGTGGCAGCTGTTGTTTGTATCGCTGATTTGGTGGATAAGTCTTGTTAGTATATATTAACCTATATTGAATGCCACCACAACATTGGATGCTGCAAAAATGACATGGCACTGTTCTGTTGACTTTTTCTGCAGCACTATTTTAACCTTTTGGTATTGAGCTTGCATATATCAGCTGTTTTGTTGTCTTGTACAGTTAGTTTTGTATGCCAGCTTCACAGCATCTCACATGGTGATACTGAAGCTTTCTTAGAGAAATTTAAAACATCTGCAGCTGCCTAACTGTGTTTTAACAGTTAAAGATGTCATTATCTCGGTCCTTCTCAACAAGCATTCAGTCATCACACTCATTGCTTCCAATTGTCAGTGTAAAATTTTGGTGCACCTTTTCATTTTTTTCTGTAACCATGTGCACTCATTAGGATGCAAAATCTTTAAACATGACATGCGATAATATAAAGTTGTTGCTGTAATAACGTAGTGGCTTCAGCCTATCATGAAACCAGCTCTCACATCAAGGGCTGAATCAGGGGTATTGAAGCATGGAACAAAATACTCCATTTAGCATGCACACAGTTGTCCTTTTGGGAAGAAAATTCTTAGACATGATGATAGCCTTGGGGTGAAAACTGAAGATTGAAATTATCCCATATGGTGTTAGGTGTTATGCCAGGTTGAGGCATATCATTTGAAATATGTGTATTCAGTCAAGATGTTCAAAAACATCTGAGGTTTGGAAATCTAACGCAAATAAAATACAGAGGTTGGTGGCAAAGGGTCAAGTCAATTGTTGGCATGTAAACAGGCATGTTGTTTACATATATCCTCCAAATAGAGGCAGGGTTATGAAGTGTGATTGTTCATATCTGAGATAGCGCTACCATTATGTGGAAGTGATAACCATCAAGGCTTATTTTTGTGCTCTCATTGGCAGCGTCAACCTCAGGACAATTCTTTCCACATGATTTAGTCACTTGAAGCATCTAAACTTCTCTTAAAATGTAGCCTCCAAAGGATAACTGCTATTAATTTGCCTTTGTTTACTAAAGGAAACCTTTCAGTTCTGTCATTTTTTTTACAGTCATTCCTTATTTTTTCTGGGATGATTATTTCTGGCATATCCTCATGGCTTGTTTGTAACCTAGAGAAGTGTCATCTTTGTTCAGACTTCAACAATAGAAGCAAAGAATCAAAGTACGGAATTCATATAGACCTATCCAAGAAAAAAAAATTTCATAGTATGTAATAGCTTGCATAATTATGGAAGTCTGAAAGGTTTCAGAAAAGAAAAATGTTTTTAAATAAACTAGTACTGACACCACGGCTTCAATGTGAAAGAATTTGGCCTTGCAAATATGTTGGCTGAACTTGGAGGGCAATGCACGTAAATTTTGCGTAGATTTTCCCATGCACTTGACTTGCGTGCTCACAGTCCTTGCCTTGTGGCTACTTTACTTTTGCTGTTGTGACACTTCAGTATTATAACATATTGTATTTGTTGTCTACTAAGAAAAGTTTATGCTGCATGTTGTGGTTATACAGCGCACTCAATGCTTTTAAGTGCATGCTGTGGTCCAGTTTTGGTGTCCTTTAATATTTTGCCCTTGGCTCCTTCACTTCTTGACCAGTTTCAGTTAATAAGCATTGGTCTTGTTTTTTTTTTGTGCATGTGTGTGCTCTGTTGTGTCATGCATGAATGTTGTTGTGACGGTATAATTTATTTAGGTTATATAGCACCGTCTTTATGTGTATGCGTGTGCTTTGTCACAATTCATTTTTCTTCAGTGAAAAACTTTTCGGCTATATACCCATTTAAGTGGTTATATATTGTTTTGCATTTCTTGCCTGCCAAGTGAAAGCATCATCCCTACTTTGGTATGCATAAACCTTGGTACCAATGTCTGCAGTGGCATTATACAACCCATTTATGAGGTAGTGATGAGTTGCATTCATTTGCAGAGAGTTGAGAAAATTACTACATAAGTTTGCCCTGTGATAATATGCATTGTACTTAATGTTTGATCATTTAACTTATTTCACACATTTGTGCATTTCGTAAAAACCTTAAAATGTGTTGTTCTATAGCTATTTCACGTTGGACAACAGTTACCCTCTTGATGTAGTTATGTGGTTCTAAAAGTGTGACCTCCTTTACAACTCATTCGAACATGTTTTGTAAAGCGAGAATCCTATAGATTAAACAATACAGTTCGTTGTCTAAACCTGATCTGTATTCAGAGCAAAGCATTCAGCAGCTATGAACAATGCAAACTACTATGTGTTTAGTACACTGGACCAATTGGCATCATGTACGTTTGCACAATCCTGTTGTGACAGTATAGTGTTCCTCACCATCTAAACCTGCACTACTAGTGTAGAAAATCTGTCCTGCTGCTTGATGCTTCTATAATAAATGCTTGCACGATGTTAGTGCCACTTATATGTACATAATAGTTGATATAAAGAATGTTGTGGTTTCATGCTCAGAAAATTTGTTTTTAGTTTAGTTGACACAAGACCAGCTTGAATATATATATAACATTCAGGTTTCCCATCAGGTTCATTCCATTAGCATGTGACATGATTTTTCGTAAGTGTTCACCTTATAGCAACGAGTAAAGTAACCAGGCAAAGAAGAAGGGCAACAAAATGGTTCTGAAAACAGAATTGTAGTATCACTTTTCTTTTGGCTGATGCTAAAAATGAACCATAATAGAGGCCCACCCAGGGAGTGGCTAATCAGGCTTTACTTCACCCACATTTGGCCCATCCAAAACATTGCAGCCCTTTCGTCACCCTACCCCTCTGCCAAGGGTCGGAGCAAATGTCAGCCTCAGATCAAAGGTTTCTGGCTGCTCTTTTAAGAGCCATCGCAAACTCAGACAGCTGCCTGTCCTTTTCCACAAGCACCATTGCAGCAAGAACTTGGCTCTCATAACTTAGAGGAGTACTGACATGAAACTTCTTGCTGTAATGAGTAGCTAATGTATTATCAAGCAAGCTGGGGACCTCAACTGCTCCGACATGTGAATAATAATAGCGTCACAAGCTGAAATCAATTCATTTCGGTTGAAACAGGCACTGAGCATGTCGTGATGTTGCCAGATGCTCAGAAAAATGCAGCATATGTGATGACATGGGCTCCCAAGCCTCTAGCATGTCAGACGCACCAGCATCTTCGACCAAACCAAGAGCAGTCCAGTACCTGATGTTAGTACTCTTTGCAGAGCCCCAGCATCTTTGATGTTTATATACTGTGAGGTAGGGTGCTGTTGAGTCGGCTGCCCACACAACCACTAAATTAACATAAGGTATGTTCATACGTATGCTCATTATAACACTTTGTGGACTGTACGTGCGTGTACGTGAAAATTATAACACACAGATATCTCAGCTACAAAATTTTCTATTGGCAGTTCTTTAAATTGCCAAAAAAATACATGCAGCACATCTTGCACCAGTAAAGCAAGTCCTCTATACTTTTAACACTCAGAACCTGACACTTATATGCAGCACTGATGGCAAATGTGGTAATGGTGAGTACACACTTCAGGTTACACGTACGCACATATATCCCAGCCTATTCCCTCTCAGCCACCTCCTCAAATGAAACGAGGAAATAAAAATGAAAAAAAAGGAAACATTAATAAGGCATTAGCTATACACTGACAGAACAACAAATGCACACTAATAAAAGCTATACTAAGCAAACTTCTATTGGCAGTGATGCATCAATCAACATGGCACTCCTGCTATAGTTACTAAAAAGAATAGCAAAATAACAGCAGGAACATGGTGGCAGCACCCACAAAAGCATGGTCTTTCTGGACATGCTTCATAGATCACAAGTGAAAAATAGTTTAACTAGGAGAGCAATAACATTGGCTAGGCTAAGTTCGGTGAAATTTTTGTCATGCCTATAAGTGCACCGTTGGCAGCAGGTTTATGGTTTTTTTTCTCAGTACCTTTGAATACCTCTAACCTGAATTTTTTTTAACATGTAAAGCCTGCAAGACAGAAATTCTGATGCTAAGAATGAAATATTTATAAAAGGCTTTCCACTTGCTCCACACAGAATACCGTCTCCAGGAATATATACGGAAATAGTACGCGAGACCAAGCAGTCTTGCAGAATTGAGAACCAGCAGTGTAGTGGACACAGTCCTCCCGTATTGTATCTTGGCCAGTAGTGAAAGTGGTGTGCATACTTGACAAATGCTTGTTTTGCTGAATATGACCCTCATACTCTGCCTGTTCACTCCAGCAAGAGGAACAATGATCCAGCTTTGCAGTGCTGTATATATGTGTGGCAATGCAATCAGGTAATTACAACCACGCAAATCCTATTCCATACAGACATCATAGTATTTTCGTGCTATGCCTCCAAGCATTTCAACCACATCAAACATTGTGTACCCAGTGTCCCAGAAATAAGAACAACAAAACAGCCACTTCCAAGAGTAGAGTTGATGCAACAGCATCACACTTGGGCGCAGATGGAGTCGCAATTTTAAAAGCTTCAGAACTTGAGACGCAGACGGAGGGTGAGCAGATGTTTTTAAACACAGCCAAAATCATAGAGATAAGGTGGACATACCTTATCAGGAAAGAGGGAAATAGACACAACTATGTGGCAGCACATACTCTGCCTGGTCCTTGCACAATCCACACTGATAGCGAAGTGACTGAGGCATTCCACTTCAAAGGCTGCATTGACAAAGATTAAATGACATAGATTACATGCTAGAGTCGTTTGAAGGGCCCCTAACTTATGCCTGCGATTTCTATGTGTGTTCATTTAAACCCACATAATTTTTCACCTCGTTAGAGTGCTGTTTTTGTTCCATCGCAGAGAATTCCAGAAATAATGTGTCAACACTGGCTGGCATCCTTGTTGGAGAGAAAAGAAGAGTTAAACATGACCACATCAATTCATACAGTACTGTAAACACAGAGCCCTTTGATTTTGGGCATTATTTTTCACAGAATAGCAGTTGGGGGATAAAAATGATTTGATCTGAAATTTGGGCTCCGTAATCCGGGGACTTTCAGGTCATTTTTTTCAGCAAAAGACAATTTTCTATACAAGCACACATAAAATGCAGTACTGTTTGCTCAATATCCTTACAAACAACATTAAAATAGCAAATTGCACAAAAAACATTCTAAAATCAGACATTACTTTTTATCTCATTTACTGTAATTAATTTGTTTACAGCGGTTCTGCATCTGCGCAAGATCTGCCTGCTTTTGTACAGAGCAAAGTAGTCATTAAAAACTACAGCTCCCACTTTGAATGGAGCAGGACGTCAATAGCTTAGGTAGCACTAGATATAATAATGCCAATTAGATGTCTGGTAAGCATCTGTGATCTGCCCTCTCAATTCAGAAACATACTTTTTGAACTTAACCTCAGATTAAGCTGTTATGAGTAATAAGCATTAAAACAGATTTAAAATAAATGCAATTCCCCTCTGAAATAAGCGCAAGGTATCTGCTAATTTTTGTGTGGCGTCTTTAGCATTGTACGCTGGAAAACTATAGTCCAAACCCAAACCAAAGTACTTCTTGAAGAAAAACTATGTTCTGCAGAAGGCACATTTTCGAGCAGAAGTCAGGTTTGACCCGATCTTTAGGAAATCTTATCGGGCTGCAAGAATCTCGAAAATGAAGGGTTCTATGTAAACAGCCTTCTACCATGCAACAGGTCCAGTGTTGGGCGTGTGTCATAGATGGCTCACCGACTCCAGTGCATACACTGTACTTGGTGTGCCCTTGTAATGATGTTGAGAGGAGAGATAATAATAATAATTGGTTTTTTGTGGAAAGGAAATGGCTCAGTATCTGTCTCATATATCGTTGGAGTAAGGGAAGGGATAAGGGAGGGAGTGAAAGAAAGGAAGGAGGTGCTGTAGTGGAGGGCTCCGTAATAATTTGGACCACCTGGGGATCTTTAATGTGCACTGACATCGCACAGCACACGAGCGCCTTAGCGTTTTGCCTCCATAAAAACGCAGCCGCCACGGTCGGGTTCGAACCCGGGAACTCCGGATCAGTAGTCGAGCGCTCTAACCGCTGAGCCACCGCGGCGGGTAAGAGGAGAGAGAAAATGCAAAAAATTTTCCTGCCTGCAGCAAAGCAATAAGCAACCACCCCCCCCCCCCCCCCCCCTCCCCCCCTACTTCCCAGGCAAAAAATACTTCATCCTAGGCCTTGCTGGCATCATGTAAGCAGAGTGAAGCTTTTCCATGCATGTATCAAGCAACTTTCCTGACAACACAAGTCACCGTGTACAGCTTGAGAAACAGAAGTGTACCTGTCCAGTCTGTGAATGGCTAAAGTGGGGGAATTGCGGGAATAAAAAGAAAAGTACCGTTCAATACACTTAAAGAAAACATTAAAAATACGAGAATAAATTGGATTAAACAGAAAAGGACTCTAGTTCGAACTCGAAGCCAAAAAGCAAGAGCTTAAATATTAAAACTGAAAGCCGACACAGTCGACAAGAAAACCTACCTCGAAACATTGATGCTACCCAAAGAGTTTTGTTGATGGTCACCTTATGTCTTGACAAGTGACAAGGCAGCCCTAACACCTCACTCGCATTCACTGATTCCCTACACAATACAGACAAGAGTCCCGGAACCCATACCACAAACCCGGACAGTTTGTCTAGGGAAGAGGGACCTCAAAATTTCATGCCTTTTATTTTTGTGCAGACACATTGTCTTGTAAGATGACAACATTCATGTCCCAAGTTACAACATAGTCAACAGTATGAACTTTATCGCCCCTCTTCACCAACATGTCCGGTCTGAGACACAAGCTGCTAGGCACTGTGTATTATTTCTCTCTTTCCACAACCACCATTAGATTCGTCTGCCATCATCCTGGCCACATTTTTAGGAAATTGTGTATACTGTTCTTGGCCAACGCATAGACAGGCACTTCTGTAGAATGTGAGGCACTGTCTCCAGTGCCCCGTGACATCTGCAGCATAGACAGTCTTCTGCATTTGTCGAATACTTGTTCGAGAGTAATCAAGTAGGGTACATATTTGTCCATATCCTAAAAGTTTTTACCTTGCCGCCATTACTAAGCAGCAGCGACTCATAGTACAACCAAGAATTCGTTGTGAATTCAAGAACAGAGAAATTAAGTGTTAGTACAGGTGCCTGCAAAGCATAAAAGCATTCAAGCAGTGTGTTTGTAGCCCAACAGGGTAGACTCAGGTCAAAAAATTTCTAAAGCTGCCCTTGTTACATGACAAATACATTAACAGTTACAACACATGTGGCCCATTGGTTGGTTAACGGCACTGATAATTTGTCAGGTTTCACATACGGTAGCTTTTTACTCAAAATTCCACCAGCACTGGTTCATGCGGCTGCAAAGGCAAAAAATTAATAATAATGCAAGTTAAAGAAGTAAAAATTAAATTGTTTCCAAATATATTTCCACCAGCCCTTACCATGGGTGCATAATGCCTAGAAAAATACGCAGTAATTATAACAGCCTTACAAGAACTACAATATCATAATATATACTAAGGCATGTTTGTAACTAAAACTAAAGACAGAATTCAAGTATAAGTTGCATAATTAGAGCTTTTGGCATCTGATGGCTCAAAACATTACTGCAGCAGATGCAAAGAATGTTTGGACATGAAAAAGTACAGTAATAAAGTGCAAGCAAGAAAAGCTGTGCGGTGATGTTAATGCAGTTAACCTGCAACATACAGGATGCTTCATAAAAGCCTACCAATGATATTTAAAAATAATTTTTTAAAGGTATGAATATTGATTTTTTGGCACAGTAATCCCAGTGATAGTGGACATCAGAAAACAGGTTAATCATGCTAACTACTCAGCCGGTTAACTAAATTATCATAAATTTTTAACCATTATGATTGGCCACCTGGTTACAGTTAATTTCTAGCTAGCTGTTAGTAACAGCTGCATCAGTTTCTAAAATTTTTATAATGCTATTATGCTTGATTCTAAGGCGCAACAAATTCTGGCTATCTCAGTGTGTCAGACCGAAAGTGTGCGGGCTATAGAACATGCACAACCGCACTTAACAGCACACATCTGAAGTGACCTCTGTCCCAGCCAGGCTGAAGGACTGAAGCAGAGGGCAGCGGCAAGCAGTGCAGCCTGCCTACCTCCTCTGCCTCTCCTGTCATAAAGTTATTCGCACTCTCCCTGCCAGTACACAAGGCTTGACAGAGCAAAAATGGTGATGACACTGGACACCTGGTCCGACAAAGATCGCATGACAACAGGACTCCATTTAAAAAGTAATTGGCAGACCCAAAACCAAATGCAAGCTATGCATCACGACAATTCAAATATATATTACCGGTGCACAGAGCAGGCACAGTTAGAGACCTATGGTTTCTCTAGTGACCAGGCAAGTTCCGTGTGCTCACAAGCAGTAGTGTACCAAAAGGAATCAACTGGCACCACACAATGCATGGCTGCTGGCACTTCCTTCTTTACAATATCATCTGACTGCTCACATGTGCCCGCACTCCATGCTTACATGCAGTTCTTGTAGTTTTGAAACAATAGCGATTCGAAAAAAATATGTCATTTACTCCTGGATTTCCAAAGCCTACAAGGAATGTTGGTACTCTAACATTTAAAGGATTTTGAAAACCTTTCGTAGAAACCCAAGGTATTCAGGGTTTTCAAGTGGTTGTGGAAACACTAAATCATTCTTCAAATGTGAAGTTTGCTCCTCAGGAATTGAGCTGGTTTCTCTAACCACAGTACTGCAATTATTGGGAGGTAAATTTTGCTTTTGCAGGTGTTATTGTCACCACAAAACTCAAACTCCACCTGCAACAGCAAAAAGCGCTTGAAGTTCATTCGCTATGTGTGTTGGAAATTGCACCTACAAAAATTCGCCTCCATATGCTTGAATCATAACATCAGACAGCCACCAGTTATGAAAAACAAAGGAAATGTAAAACCAGAAACAAATGCAGCAGCTACTCGAATACCATCACTACCAGTTTTGTGGCTGATAAGTGTACAAGAGGGAAAAGCACACACAGAAAAAAAATTTGAAGACGGCAGCGACTCAAAGAGTGCTGCATGCTGGCAGATCCTTCTTAAAATATGCATAGCAAGAAAGTGTGAAAGAGAATTAGAAGGCAAAATATGGCGCAGAAGGCGAACTGAATATTTATTTAGTTCTGTATCTGAATGTACTACAGCGCAGGTCATCAAAATCGAAAGAATAAAATAGACATTAGAGGTCTCTGCATTGCATATCTGACTACTTTTTACTCAGCTGCCAAAAGGGCTCTCCGTTCTCTCCCTGCATGCAAGTAAAATTCGTCTCCAGATACTACGTGCGCAGGTGGTATCATTGCAGCAGCTACATTCCTGTCTTCCACATTCAGAAAGTTGAACGTTGTGCATGCTGTTGACGTAGGATGCATCTCAACGCTGATTTTCTTGCTTTTAAGGTACTGTATCACCTCCATGTCTAAACGAGCACTGGCGTCCCCAAGACCTATAACCAAAACATCCAGCTTCGGTTCAAGCAATGTGAACAATGACAACGACTCTTCGGTGATGTCCAACGAAGATCGAACCCTCCATTGCAGAACACTTCTTGGAAAAAGAGCGACCGGACCAACAATAAACAGACCGTTGTTCAGGCGGAACCCAGTCGTTGAATACGAGTTCACGAGTAGCATGTCATCCCTCTCTTGGTTGAGAACAGACACTGTAGTCTTCCCATCCCCTTCATAGGCGGCCCAGCGGACTGACAGTCGTTGAGGCTTGAAAGCCTTGCTCAGGAGGGTCCTGCTCGAAGCCAACATGGGGATTCTTTATGCCTGCGCAGGCGTTTCTTCACCACAGGTCTGTCCACAAGATCACAACTACGAGGTCAAGCAGTTTCACTGCGTGATCGCTGAAAAGGAGAAACCGAGAAGTTACGGTGCTTCACTCGCCTACTACGCATGGGTGCATTACGCACGCGACCTGAACTTGGACGAGACAAGAGAGAGGAGGACAAGCCTGCAAGTGTTGGAAGTGTAGCAAGCACAAAAAGCCCAGCTAGCCCAACCAACGTGACAACACAACAATGCCACAACGCCGAGCGCAACCAGCGACACGGATTGCGTTGGCTAGTTTTCAAAGCCTGTTTCGTTCTGCATGAAAGTCTGTTGCTTGTAGAGGACGCTGCATTCAAATTAGAAATCGTTTAACACGTTATACTTGTTCAGCGTTATACTTGTATGTTGTTTGTGTGATGTGAAAATAAAATACTTAAATTATTATTTTGTTTATAAAACATAAAGGTAAAATTCAGAGAAACTTTAAAAAACAAACAAGTAACTTGTTTACGCTCCCGCCCAGCTCGCCGTACCGCCTTTTGTGCCTGTACCCATAATGCATTAGCGAAACAGATAAAGGGTAGGTTGGGTTTGTCTGCGGCGGACGTTGTGCGCTGTCACTGCGAGGGAATACGAAGCGCTTAAGCGAGTTACGTTGTCATCTGTCAGCAAAGTGAGGATATGTCTACTGTCGAAGAGGCTACCGAGCTGAAGGGTGGCCATCCGCCTGCAGGTAACAAATTTGCCAGCAGGTTTCCTGTTCGCGTGCATATGGTCACAGTGATCGACACGTAGTAGCGCAGTGTGCACTCAGTCCCCCTGTAGGTACTTGCAGGCTGCGCAACTTGCTGATGCCAAGTGCTTTCAGCTTTTGTTGCGACTGTCGACCAGTATTTCATTAAATGAAACGACATTCTCGATGTACCACTCTTTAGCTCGTATTGCAGTGCAGCAAAGTTCGCGCATGTGCTGTGATGGCGATTGCATTTTTTGTTGTCTTCACGATAGCATGAACGATCGGGCATAGCGGTATTGGAGTTTAGTGGGGCCGCTCTGTTGGTCAGCTGAAAAACTCTGCATAGGTACGTACATCTTGGCGCGTCACTTGTGTGTAAACATTTCATTGCCACTTATCCTCCACCACGCCTCTGGCACTGCCGAGCGTCTCGCTCTTTACGCGTGTTTCAGCATAACCTGTTCTGATGGCAAATGGCCTCGGGAAATCTCGCTTGCCCACGTGGTGGACCAGTTTTGCACCGGCATGTTGCCATATCGCTTAAAACTTCGATGACCTTGGAATTGCTCGTCAGCTGTTACTGCCTCGATATCCTGACGAGCCTACATTACGTGCATTTTGAATCCTGGTTGCATTTCAATTTGTCAGCTAAAAACGCTGAAACCTTGAACTTATCTGTACGAGCTTTTGCATTTTTGCGTGATCTTTGTTTTGGCACCGTCAAGGATTATTGCGTGCTAGGAACAGTTTTCTGAAGTTTTTCACCGTTCTGAGGAGGTGAAGTTCTCACTGCAGTGAGCGCTGGGATCAGTAGCAACTATTCTTTACAAAAAGTACGTTGGAACAGGGAAAAGATTGAAAATAGTGTCCCAACCCGTGCGAAAATAGTGTCCCAGCCCAGCCGTCGTTACAGCAGAAACAAATTGCTTTTCACCAAAATGCTGCTACCTGGCAAAAATAAAGCTCTATTCTTTAAAAGCAGACTATTTATTTTAGGAATTTGACCATATGCAGCATTCAAAGTATGTTATTGAGGGACAGAGCTGGTTTCTTTTGTGGCAACAGGTTATGTGGGAGGGATACCTTTTCTGTTAGTGCAGCTTTTTGTCGTAACAGCAAATTTTTATGACAACTAATTTTCTCACAGCCGAACTTTGCTTCTACCAGATACACTGTAGGTTTTTCATTCATAGCAAATTAACTTATTTTTGCACACCGAATGTAACTTAAAAATCTAGAAGACTTATGTTGATGTGACTTAAACCAAAATGCATTTTGCTTGCAGCAAATCCTCTGTATTGTTTTGGCACATTTGCATACGCATGCATATCATGATGTATTGGAATAATTCACATAATAAATTTGTTCAGGGTCGCTGCTAATGCTTTGAGCTAGATCAGGGCCATGGTGACCCAGAACTGCAAAATTCATATCCTGTGAGCTACAAGCAGCGGTCAGAAAGTAACTTTAATTGCTTTTTATTTTAACAAAAGTGCAGAGCTAGGCTCAAAAGTATTGTTACGTCCGGGGTACCCCGGACCTCCACCAAGATGTTACGTCCGGGGTTTATTCAAACCACGACGGGCGACTGACAAACCAGATGGGGTCCAATCTCCAAGCACGAGACGCTACCAACCATCTCGTTCTCCTCTTCCTCTCTCTACCCAGCGATGCCGACCAAATAGACTTGGCATCGCCTCTTCGTGAGCGTCACAGTATTTTACTTTTCAGCCCAGTACCTAGCCTCTTAAATGCAGGTGCATCACCGCATCACCACTGCCTTGACCCTGAAAGAAAAAAATTTGCTTAAAATTAGAAATGAGGTGAATTATTAGATTTAAGTTAAAATAGTATTAAAGTTAGCTAGCTCGACTGATTACACTGGTTCTAAATAAATTCAAGAAGTAGACTTATGACCACCTGTAGAGTTTGCATGAGCTGTGTTTCTGGGGTGCATTACGGTACTGCAACAAGCCGCCAACTTTTCACATAATTGTAGGTTTCAGGTGGTCGCTGAGCAGGTCATTGTACGAAATATTGTTCACAATATGTCTGATGGACATGTAATGCTCCATTATTTGCTCTCTGCCGTTCAAGAAGAATGTCAGTATGAATTTCCTAACCAATGGTGTAGTTCGAAAAGATGGATGCTGCTACGCCCTGATTGTTTAGTCTCTGGTTGGAAATAATGCATCCAGCATAAACCTTGTATAACAATATGCTGTAGGGGAGCCATTTTCTTCGGCTTTAAAATGGCATAACAGCACCCCGCACATGTCCATATAGCATTCCTTCACTTGAAAGTGACTTGCTTGGAACCCACCTGGCGGAAACTTTGCATTAGTGCAAATAATCCCAGCTTGTTTGATGCCCTGTGCCATAACTAATCCTACACCCTTGCTCAACCTCATCGATAGTTTATTGTGTGTTGTCTTGGATCCCGGCTTCCACAGCCTCACTAACGTCCAGTGCATTGGTGTCCAGAGCGTGTTGTCAGCCAGTGTCAAGGCTCCACTTTTCAAGTTTTTGTGCCACTCCTAAATCAGCTGAGGAGACAGACAAGTGTTCCCATATTTTACCTTCATTCTTCAACTAATATAAACTGTTTACTGAGCCTCGCTTATCAAAAAAATAAAACTCGTGATGCACCTCTCAAAGGCATGACCATCTTCAAATGATCTTGGGGAGTTATTCTTTCAATGATGTTAATAAACCATGGTACACTATACGACATGTAGGTGAGAAATAACACATCTAGAGTAGAACACTACGACATGGGTGAATTTTTTAAGGTTACTTTTCAACGGATCCTCGTAATCAGAGCCAGAGTGATATAATGATCTGTGTTACTGGTGTGCCAGTTCTTTTCTTTTATACTTTTGTCATTGGTTCTTTTACGTCGTCATTGTCATAAGGATCAGCCTGCCAAGACTGATAATACAAATATTGTGGAAAATAAAGCTATAGAATAGTGTTTTACCACCACATTAGTGTCTTCAGTTTTTTTTTTGTCTGTGTTTGCAGTGAAGGCTGGTGGCATGCGAATCACTCAGCACAAACCAGCAAGTGCTCATGAAAAAGCACCGGAGCTTAAGAGAGAGGAGGGAGAAGACACTGTTGAGCAAGTCAGTGCAAGGCAAGTTACACGTCTTAAAATTTCCGTAATGGCTTCTTTCTTAATAGCCAAACTTTGCATAGTAACACTGCTGCTTGTGAAACCAGTGTTTGCCGACTCTGCCATATAGTAAAACATGCAGCCCTGCTGCTGCGTAAGTACAATACCTTTACAGATACTTTGCCCAACGATGCTGTATTGAAAATTACTTTAAGAAAATTTTTTTTACTTACAACTAAGCTGCAGTGCTGTGACAAAGGACGTCTTTAATAAGGCGTCTTTTGTCATGCAGCTCTATAATAGATTTCATCAGGTTATCTATTTGGTGTAATACAACAGTTTACATGCTTGTAAATGCCACTGTTATGTTGTGCAATCTGTGCCCTTAGTTTGAAATCAGTAGTACATAATCGGGGCATGTGTTATGTTTCATTGTTCCCTTTACTTGGCCGCAACGGTGGCTCAGTGGTTATGGTGCTCAGCTGCCGACCTGAAAGGCCGCGGCAGTTGAATTTCGATAGAGGTGAAATTCTAGAGGCTTGTCTACTGTGTGATGTCAGTGCACGTTAAAGAACCCCAGGGGGTCGAAATTTCTAGAGCCCTTCACTACGGCATCCTTCGTAGCTCGAGTCGCTTTGGGACATTAAACCCGCTTAAGTGAACCGTAAACAAAATGCTTCCTTCACCTGATAAGGAGGACTAGTGCATTTGTGAGGGTTGGGGGAATTAAACTTATTTTAGTGCTTAAGCTCCATCTTCAGTGAAAGTAGCCTCTTGGTCATTAGAGAATGTGCTAATCTACCAATTTGCCCTCTGTGCCCCTTTAGGGCCCATTCACACTTGAGAGTCGCAGAGGTCGCGCGACCATTTTGGTTGAAAAACGACACTCGCGGGCCAGTCGCTCGCTGCTCGATTTTGCAGCGTCTCGACTGTGAATCACAAACCGCTGAACCAATCAGCGACGAACTGCGCTATCTGCTGCTTGGCTGCCCTAGTCGTCGCTAAGCCTAGCGGATTTCACATCGATGCCGCAGCTGAAGGTGTTTAGGAACTGACCAGCGCTGTAACAAAAATGCTACTCGCATCACAGCTTTATTGTGAACCCCATCTCATGATCATATAAAAATATGCTCGATTTCCGCGACGCCTTCAGCAGCGGAGAAAGCAGATGCCAGGCGATCAAGCCGCATTGGGCAGAAGCAGCAAAGCAGCTATAAGAAGAAATTTGCTTGTATCCAGCTGCTCGGCATTGGCCAACGACCCTCAAAATTGATTCATCTTTGAATTTTTCCCAGACCATGGTATAAACACGAACAAACAACATACTGGCGCATTTTTCTGACGCTAGCGGCCGGCATTGGCTGGCAGGCCGCTTGTACGGCCGCGATGCACATTGCCGCTATATCTTCCTCTTCGCTCAGGTCGTCACAGTACATTGCTAATATCGCGGGACCAGAGCACTTTCGAGGTCCTAGCACGAGCGAAGGAGACGCAGCCGAAGCAGACGAAACTTTCGAAAGCGTGCGAATGGCGTCATTCCCAAGAATTCTCATTTCAAACGAGAATCGAACGAGAAGGTGACCCGCAGGTCGCCCTTGCAAGTGTGAACATCGGTGTTCTCGAGCTGCAGTGTAGTCACAGGCGACTGCTGGTCGCACGACCTCTGTGACTCTCAAGTGTGAATGGGCCCTTAATGTGAATTGAGGAGTGAGTATAGACCTTTTCACAACCCTTGGGGAAAACCGGCTTTCTGGGATGTGGGTAGAACGTGGAGGAGCTAAATCCTCAACTCTTTCCTGTACCATGAGCACAGTCCAGTGCCCAATTTGGTGTGGACCTGTTTGTGAACGGTCTATCTGTGCCGGTGGAATCAGCCAAATGCAGTTTGATTTTTGCCTGCATATTATGAGGTGGTGAAGGCAGATATTGTTCCTTCAGTACTGAAATAGACGTGCCACAAGTCATTCTTTCATGCCTTAAGGCCAAGTTTCTTTTACCAGGTTAACAGGCTAGAGCTGTGGGCTGTCCAAATGATTTAGTAGCCTCTGTGCTCCAGAAGCACATTAATTTGCCGAGGAGTGGTTGGTAGTGCGGGGACAATAACAGTATATCAAGCTCGTAACCAAAAATGAAGTGGTTTTTTCAACATCTGTAAGGTATTTTATTTCTCACAGCCTAAAGAAAAATGTGGCATGAGGTTTAATGTGTGGACCTTCTGCACACACAAGTTTGAGCATTTATTTATTTACTTTTTCAGGGTGCTAAATAGTCATCAAACATTGATTCACTTCTGAATGTGGTTTTATTGTTGCTGGCTGTTTTGCTGTATTTCTACGTAAATGTTACTTTTTCATAGCTCAATATTTCTTGCGGTAATAATTAGTAGTGTTCACTATCTTGTATTGATGCGTTACTTTTATTGTGGCCATTGTTGAAAGTTGTCAAAAGCAATGTGATGACCATATATCATTACATGTACATCATTACATGTGTGTGGGGAGGGGGGGAAGGGGGTCAACACTGTGTCAGGCATTTATTGCCTCTATGTCTGCATCTTGGCCATAGGCATACGCAGGGTTCTCCATTAAGGGGAGCAAAGTTTCACTGCAGAGCCCCCCCCCCTCCTTCCACCCCCAACCCTCTCCCACCGAGGTCCCTATGGTCAAAACTGAGCGCAGAGACGCGGACTGGTTGTTAAATGTATGGAATTACAAAATTACACAGTATCATTGAGCAGTAGTTTTTGCTTTCATGCTTAACATCGGCAATGGAAGGCAGTCCCTGCGCCGCCAAGGCATCAGTGTAACAACGCACTCCCGAAGGAATTTCCATTCTGTCTAATTATGTGACACATCTGTCTTTTGTTAACTGCAAAAAAAAGGACCCAGAAAGATTGCCTCAAAGTGACCCGGCAGGTAAACAGTTCTTGGAACATAACATTACGGGTCCTCGGCCGCCAGTATCGCCATAAAGCCTGCGTGTCCATAACACTGCACTATAATCACCGATGGGACAGGTCCAACAGAGTAAAGGTATGGGGCAGACTTGGTGCCACCCTTAGATGATTAGGGGGGAGGGCAGGGGGTGCAGCTGCCCACGGATGCTCCTAGGAAACTATTGCGGACTGATTAAAATACTTTGACTTTACCTTTGACTTAAACGAGGACATGCAGGGCAGTATAAAACTGAGCTGATAGTTCCTGTGCACAATTTTTCTCTGGAATAACGTATAGCGGCTATACCACACACTGTATTAATACAAGGTTGGGAGAGCAGAGGTTGTCATTAGAAGGAGGGACTTTTCCATACATGGCAAGCTTGGGCTGGGATTGTGGCTGTGCTCCGCTATTTGAAAACACTGTAACGTTAGGTTTCGGCATCAAGACTGTATGCCCAGGCTTATTTCCAGAGCATACATTATAGTGAAGAAAAATGACATGTGTCATATAGGATTCATTATTCAACCATAAAGTGGCTTTTCTCAGTGCTCAGTAAAGTTTGCTTTGTTGGCCAAAGCTTCCGTGCAAGTGCCATGCTGTGCCCACCCAAGTCCCAACTTGTGATTTCGGGAATACAGTGAAATCTTGATACAACGAACTTCGCGGGACCCCCGCGAATCATTCGTTATACTAAAATGTCGTAGTAACGAAATAATCGGAAACAAAGGTGATGCGCCGCTCGAAGAGTAATTCGTACCTTTAGAAAGGGCTCTCGTGTGGGCCAGGCATGCATCAGATAACACAACCAGCTCACTTTCTTGTGTCTTTAAAGAAATCGTTATTTTTCTTTTGGCAACTGAGGCACATGCTCCCCAAGACAAACATTTCAACGTCATCGACTTTCTTATGGACAGATTCAGGCACTTCGTCACAGCGTGTGATGAAAGTGCGAATCTTGCCAATCGAAGCCAAAACATCTGAATTTGAGATAGCTTCTCATGGTCCGTATGCGGCGATCCTACGTCATCGTCCAGGTCATCCTCATCTCATCCTCATCCTCATCTTGATCGTTCTTGCACACGCTGGTGACGATGTCTTCTTTGGTCAGTTCGGCTGACGTTAGGACTTCGCTGTCGCACTCAACGTAGTCTGCAAAAGTTACCGACGGGTCTACGGACATTTTCTCGGTAATTTCGTCCCACAAGGCACTGCTGTCATCCCATATGTCGTCGCTTTGTTCCGAGTGAGACGGCGAGTTTCCGACTTCGCAGTCTTCTGCCTGTGCCGATTTCAAAATCCCTGTTTTTCGCCAGCAGTTTTTAATGGTGCATGCTTTCACGTTCCACCACGCTCCAGTGAGCATTTCTGCGGCTTGGTGACGTCAGCTGCAGTCGGGCGCCTGAGCCGGATGTTGATGAGCAGTCGCTGCACCAGCTGCTTTCGGAATTCTGCTTTTACACTTTTTATAATTCCTTGGTCCAGGGGTTGGAGCAATGCAATGTTGTTGGGGGACAAGAACTCCAGGCTCACATTTGTGAGGTGCACGTTCACGATGTGTGCGGAGCAATTGTCCAGGATGAGTAGTATTTTCTTCCCATCCCTCCTCATCTGGTCGTCTAGCTTGACGAGCCAACTAGAAAACAACTCTCGCGTCATCCAGGCTTGCTTATTAGCCCTGTACTCACATGGCAAAGACACTACATTCTTTAGGCAGCGAGGGCTGTGACTAGGGGCTTCAGTTTTTTTGCTCCCAGTGCGTTGCAGCAAAACAGGACAGATACCCGGATACGGGATTTCTTTCCACCCCTGAACTTTTCCCCCATGAAATTCATTGTTTTGTCCGGCAGCAGCTGGTAAAAGCAGGCTGTTTCGTTGGCATTGTAAATGTCCTCCTCCGCGTAGCCCTCGGCGATCTCCTGAAAGCGGTCGTCGCGCCAGGAGATTGCGCCTTCTTTGTCCGTAGCTGCCTCCTCGCCGGAAACCACTTGCCAAGTAATTCCAGACCTTTGTCGAAACCGAAAAAGCCAGCCGGAACTTGCCTCGAATCCGGTGATACCAAAGGCAGTGGCTAATGAACGCGCTTTTTCTTGAAGCATCGGGCCAGACACCGGAATGTTTTGAAGCCTAACCTCCTTGAACCAAGCGAAAACAGCTTCGTCCACATTTTCGTGATTGCCAAGTCGCAAACGTTTTCTCGCAGGATCAAGCTGAGACAGTCGATGAAGCTTGGTGATTTTTTCTCTTTCTTTCAATGGTTGATGGCGCAATGCCACGCTTTTTGCACAAGTTCACCTGCTTTTTTCGGGCTTCCAATTGATGGAGAATGTCGACCTTCTCCTTCAGCGAAAACTGTCGTCACTTGTTTTCAACACGGGCACCAGCGGAGCTCATAGTCACACTGTTCAACTCAGCACCACACAGAACTAGCTACGCGTCTTCGTGCAGTTCGGACAAAAAGCAGGTAGCAAGACCTCGCCTGCACCACCAAGCCACTGCCCTTTCTTTGAAAACAACAGAACAAAAAAAATGGCGGAAGTCTAGTGGATGGATTCAACTTCCAGCGAGACACGGATGATGACGATAGCTACAGCTATGATGTGCCGCAGCGAACTTATCTTAATTTCGAAATTTTAATTTCGAAAAACTTCGTAGTAACGAGGTGCATTTCTACAAGGGAGCAAATAAATTACGCACGTTATTCTGAAATGTTCAGTATTTTGAAATTCTTAGTAGTGAAATATTTTTGCATTAAAAATATAGGCATTTCGGCGGGAATTTTTGAAATTTTCATAACTCTGAAAAATCGTTACTGCGGCATTCGCTGTATCAAGATTTCACTGTATATGTAAATGAGTGTTTTCAACAAAATGCAACTTGTAGTGAGCCATTGTCCTGTCGTTGTATTGCCACGGACCTCATTTCTTCGCTGTTCTGTTCAACTATAACACTGCAGCATCGGTCGTGTAATGCTCTGCTACAGAGAGCAGGCTCTGCCAACTTGTGCTCTGAACTGTGTTGGTGAGACATTTTTTCAAGAGTTGCCTGACTGTTTCTCTTGCATACTTGTTAATTTATGTTGATGCTGGGCTGTGTGCTTCCTTTTGTGCATGCACGAGCAGTTTCATGAGTAAGCAAGTTTAATTTTTGAGTTTTCCTGATTTGCACATTCTTCTGTATTTTACAGCCCACCCAAGCCCCAACTTGTGATTTCGGGTGTATTGGCCAGGGTATGTATGAAACTTGTGTTAAAATTTAGTGTTGTTGGCATGTTGATAGAAGGGGACCTCTGAGATTCATGGCAAGAAAAAACGCATGACAGCGTGCTCCGTGCATACCAATGCGCTCTTATCCATGACTTGGTAAAGCACAGCCAGCTTCATTCCCTGTGCGCTGTTTATGACAGAGTTTCGCTTTCCTTTGGTTCCGAGGCACCAGTGGCTGGTGACGGCGCACTTTTTTGGTGCGCCGGAGCTTCACATGCCATGTAGTTTTTCTTGTACCTTTGATGGGAATAGCGCGCTACACACGGACAAAAAACAACTGAAACAACGGACACAGGACAAGCGTGCACTAACAACTGAGATTTATTCTGGTACGAGGGCACTCGGCCAAGTTTTGTGGGATCTCCACTCACCTTTTTTTTTTCTGGGTCATCCTTGTTAAGAGGTCATATTCATGATTTCATACTTTTGCCCCTGTCAGGAAAGGTAAGGTTGCTTAAGTGGTCATTGCAGCTCTATAGCATCAGCCTATATTTATTCAATATCCGATTTAGTCATTTTAAGCATTGCATTTGCATTAATGAAGCCACAATTCTGAAATCTTCAAGGAACCGGTATTTTTGTGTGGTGGTTCCAAATATGGAATTTAATTTCACGTAGAAAAGTCCTTGTGCACCTGCGTAATACGTTATGAAAGTTTTTTTTTTTAGAGAACATTTAAGGTATTTTACTCCACGGAACTTGCTAAGTGCATGCCGTTGGTTTTTCGCGACATCAAGCAATGCAGTAAGGGTAAAATTATCATCTTGCCTATTGTAGAACATGAGTTAACAGGGTTTTGATTTGCCACTTCAGAAATGGGAATAAAAACATTTCTTCCCATTTTTGAAGTATCAACTCTGTGATTGTGGGGGTGATAATTTTACCTTTATTGCATTCCTTGATGTCAATAGAAACCAATGGCATGCATTTTTGCAAGTTCCCTGCATCAAAATTTCTTGGAAGCTCTCAACAATGAACTTCCATAACACAATATATAAGTGCACAAGAACTTATTTTGCATGAAACTAAAGGCGATATCTGGAACCAGCGCATAAACGTAAGTTCTATGAAGATTTCATAATTGTGACTTTAATAACTTTTTCTGGTGACCCTCTTCCCCAATGCGATGCAGTAGTAATTTGACAATTGGTAAGGCCATTCCACATCTTGGTAGGGCGGATGGATATATAGGAACATCCTTTCTTAAAAATTTGTGGATAGCTGTTTTTGGAGTGTGGTATTTTATGAATGCATTTCAACTGTATTGTGATCATATAAATATTTAGAGAATGATGCTTGAAAGCATTTCTAGTATTTGATACTTTTTTTTTTTTTTACAGCTTGAGAACGAGGTTGTACGAAACCAATAGGTGCTGAGTCAAGTATAACGCACACATGACAGTCTTTTTCTCTGTTGCCTCAGTTGAAAAGCAGTCATTTGAAAAGTGAGCAGTTGATGTGCATAACATATTGATGTAGTAGCAAAAATGATGCAACCTTTCTTTGATTTTTTTTAATAATGCTAACAAATTGCTCATGTTCACGTTAGTAAATTGCATTAGCGAACCTTTTCTCGTAAAAACACTATCCTCCCCCCCTTTTGTGTCTTGTGTCACTTACCTAAGAGACTTGTCAGCACACCTGCGGTTGGAAGTTAAAGCTTGAAACTAAACTATGGAGTCATGGGCAGGTTTGTTCTGCCAGCAATGCTTTCTCCTTCCCTTATTTTAATGGGCATGCCCATTGTGGATAGCAGAAGTGCATTGGTTTGCAAGCATTCAGTCAGTGGGGAGGAATTATTGGCCTGAAGCCTATCATTCGATTTATTCAAACAAATTTTTTTGCATGCATATTCATTGTCGTCTGTGCTTGGGCATTTTCAGGGTGACGCTGACTTTCCAACAGAGGCAGTGCAGGCTTACCACAACAAGCCACAGCCATCGCACGAGTACAGGGCTGGCTGCTCCAAACCCAATATTATTCAGCAGCCTAGGAAATAGGCATCTCTGTGCTTTGACAGTGAAATATGGCTTTCGCCAGTTTTGATGAAGTTGCTAAGAATGTTTGCGCTTTGTCATTTGGACCAATTTCATTTGTTTTCTAGGGCTCGGTCTTGACTGATGCCGGTAGGTTTTTTTACCATTGAAGTTCTTGCTTGTGCAGGGTTTGCATTGTAGTGGTGTTTTTTTTTCCCTTACATTTATGTAGTCAATAAACCGATTCAGGGCAGTTGTAGTTTCGGTACCTTATGGTTTTTATTCGATTCTTGTGTGTTGTGCGTGCCACTGTCTTGGTCTTTTATGCTTTTATTTTTTTGCTAAGCACAAGGTTCTGTGGGTTTTTTGTAGCAGGCATTTTAATTTGAATAAATTTATGGTCTTGGCTTGACTTGTGTTGGTATGGTGGTGCTGCAATTTATGTAGCATCGCTTTATGTGCTATGCTACGTCAATACTTCAATGTACCAGTTTTTTTAACTACTGCCCCTGGGACACAGTCAGTTTTAGTTAATTTTAATAGCAATTTTTACACCCTGTTATCAAGTTTTAGTCTGTGTGACCCTCTCCCTGATTGGTTAGCAGAAATATTGCCTTCTGCGAAAGTATTAAGCAGACAGGTGCTTGCAGTGTCAGCTATAGCCATTTATGGCTTCCACCGTGGCTGCCATTCAGCATTACTTGTCTTGCCAACAACTGAGCATTTTAACTATTTATGAAGTGGTGACACAATCTAAGATATGCAGTCTGTTGCAGGAGGAGAGTTGACAGTGAAGTGTCCCTTATAGGCACAGCCCTCGCTGCTCAACATAACTTGTTCTATGCAAGTAATGGCCGATTCACACGACAATCTGTTCGCCCGCAGCCCGCGCATCACGTGTTCATGCGCCACTAACAACTACTGGCCTGCGATCCGATGACGTCAAGCGGATGCGACGGACCAAAAGAGCAGACGATGCGCTGGGTGTGCCACTGTTGCCAGATTATTTTAAAGCGTTTGGCAACGCTGGTCAAACTGGTTTTTCCTCCCGGCCCATGACTGCGATTTAATGGTGCAGGTGCGGCCCTTTGTCCAATTCCTCAATGGCCTGGGCCGTCTTGCTAGCCGAGTCGATCACTTCGTCATGGTAGCGAACGCAGTGTAGCTTGTCAAAATAGCGTGCCAGCTCAACGCCACTCAGCGAAATGGGGCAGCCGAAATACTGGCAAGAGTGGTGATTGCCAGAGCTGGCGCGCGCATCTTCGCGGGCCGCCGCTAATTCCCGCGAGGGGAGAGGCACTTGAACTTCCTTGGTTGTCCAGTCCACGGGCCGACAGCACGCCTCTGAATTTGGTGACGCACGAACACGTGATGCGCAGGCCGCGGGTGAACAGTCCGTCGTGTGAATCGGCCATAAGGAGCCATGTTTTGGAGTGGGGCGCCTATTGTGCAAGGTGCGTTGTGTTGTTGCACTATTTATTACTCGTTAACTGCCAATATCTGGGAGGTTAAAAATAATTGTTGTGCATGCTGGTTAACCATGTGATGTACCGAACAGCCACTGGACATTTGAAATCCGGGATGTCCGAAAGAAATGTTTTGTTCTAGTGGTAAAAATGGAGTTAGCTTTCATTATAGCCAGGCAAGGGCTTTTAGCACATTCAGGACCCAGTCACCACAAATATCCATGGAATGTCTGGTGGACACAGTTTTAATGTTTTTTTTTTCATGTTTGAAGGGAAAAGAGGCGCTCATTATGACACATGACTGAAGCCAACAGTCACCAAAACCAAGGAGCTTGGGGCCTTTTTTTTTTTCAACTTGTGGTCTTGATTTTTTGGAAATTATTTTATGGCATAAATATGGTAAGAAAGCAGAAGAAAAGACCACATGCCGCCGGTGGGATCCGAACCCACGACCTCCGAATTTCCCGTCCGGTGCTCAACCAACTGAACTACTGCGACGGTTGTCCAATCTGCTCCCGGGGCTGATTTCTCAATCTCCCGTGCAGCAGCGCATCGTCTGTTACGGAGCAGACGATGCGCTGCTGCATGGTGCTCGCGTCGCCGCCGCCGCTTCACGCAAATGGCGATGAAAGAATGCTGCAGTCTCCTCGTCTGTTGTTCATTCCCCAACCGGCGCCCGGAGCAATATGTGCAATATTGCCCTCGCTGCCTGCCGCGCCATGTACATCGGCTTTTGTATCAAGCATGGACGCATACTTGCAGATGTGAGTACTCCATTTGGTGTTTAGAACCATCCAAAAGGCCATGCCAAATGCGTATGCAAAGTTCTCGGGTACAGCGGCCGTCATGTCCGTTGTCTACATGTGTGCACGTGTTTCATTTGCGCTGTGCCTTTATGAAGAAAAACTAACCCAGTGTTGTGTCCCCTGTGCTGTGTCCCCTTCTTTCGTTCTGTTCTGGGTCACCAGTGTTCTTTTCTAACGGCCACTTGCCCCTCTTCGCGCGCCGTCGCGAGATGCCCCCCACGGCGGGCTCCCGCGCCCTCTTGTTCTGGGAAGCCACTCCCTCGTGTGGACGCCGCGCCGTCCCCTCTGTCCTTCGGGCGGCAGTTCGGCTTCCGCCTCGGTCGACGCTGGTCGCACCCTCTTTAGTAGTAAATAAACAGTGTGAAATTATAGCGTGTCTTTTGCTGCATTGACAACAACTTCCGGACACGACAGTGGCGACGAGAAAGTGGATTTGACCCGCGCTACGCAACGCTATTGACAAGCCATGGCTACGCGAGGGTTTCCCAACCAAATACCAGAATTCAACGGCTCATCGTGGTCATCGTGGGTTGGACGCCTCCAGTTCTACTTTGAAGCTAACAACATCACAGACCCAGCCTTGAAGAGGGCCAACCTGCTGACGCTGTGCGGGGAGCAGACCTACGACACTGTCTGCGCCCTTATTCAGCCAAGCACACCAGCGGCAGTGTCTTACGACGACATCGTAGCAGCACTGCAAAAGCACTACGACCCAAGGCCATCCGAGGTCTACAGCCGGGCTCGCTTCCAACGAAGAGATCAACTGGAAGGAGAAACTGTGAGCGCCTACATAGCAGCGCTCAAGAAGCTGGCTGCCCACTGCAATTTTGGGACGCTGACCACAACAGCTACCGGGCAGGAAAGAGAAGCAGCTTCTTCTGCTAACACGACCATGCTGTTGTTGGGCAATGCGCAACCAAGGTTTTTGAAGGCCAGGCCGGTGCCGTTTCCTCTCCGAACTTCAGTTGAAAAGGAGTTAGACAAACTGGAGCAGCAAGGTGTCATCGAGCCGACGCAACATTCACAATGGGCCACACCACTTGTGGTAGTTCGCAAGAAGAACGGAACCATACGCCTCTGCGGAGGCTACCGGAGCACCGTCAACCTTGCGACTAAAGCATCCTCTTACCCGCTACCGACACCTGAGGAAGTGTTCAGTATATTACGTGGCACAAGTCTTCAGCACATTGGACCTCACCCAGGCGTATCAGCAGCTGAAGGTGAGCGAATCAGCGGCAGAATTACTGACAATTAATACACTGAAAGGCTTGTACAAAGTCAAGCGACTGCCTTTCGGCGTAGCTGCAGCCCCGGCCATATTTCAAAAGTTCATGGAGACAGTGCTTCAAGGGATCACAGGAGTTTGCGTCTACCTTGACGATGTCATCATCAGTGGCGCTTCCATTGAAGAGCATGCAGCGCGCCTAGAGCTTGTTTTTCAAAGGATAGCAGGCGCAAATTTGCGCATAAGCAAATCGAAATGCTGTTTTGCAGTGCCAGAAGTGCAATTTCTGGGACACCAAATTGATGCAGCAGGCATCCACCCTACCGAAGACAAAGTGCGAGCAATCACCGAAGCGCGAGCACCAAAAAACAAACAGGAGCTACAGGCGTTTCTCGGACTCCTAACGTTCTACGACCGATTCTTGGAGCAAAGAGCTACCGTGGCCAACGACTTGTACCAACTCCTTCGGAAGGATGTGACATGGACATGGTCACCACGCCATCAACGGTCATTCGACGCCCTGAAAGACCTGCTTCGAAGATGCACAGTCCTCCGCCACTACGACGAAAGGAAGCCTCTGCTTTTGGCTTGCGACGCATCTCCGTACGGAGTCGGCGCAGTTCTGTCGCAGACTGACGACCAAGGAAAAGGGAAGCCCCTATCGCCTTCGCCTCACGTACGTTGTCGCAAGCAGAGCGCAACTACGCGCAACTTGACAAAGAAGGGCTAGCTGTGGTCTACGCGGCGACACACTTTCGCCAGTACATTGCCGGCCGAAAGGTGACGTTTATAACGGATCACCGACCGCTATTGGGCATTTTGGGACCAAAAAAACCTATGCTGTCGACGTTGTCTCCACGAATGACCCGTTGGTGCGTCAAACTCTCAGCGTACGACTACGATCTGGTCTACCGCAGTGGGAATAAACATCAAAATGCCGATGCGCTGAGCCGCCTGCCACTAGACGCAACTGTTGACGAACCACCTCCACCTGGAGACGTTCTCATGTTCGAAGCGCTGCCAGATCCTCCGCTTACAGCAGGCACAGTTGCAGCATCTACGCAGAAGTGCGCAGCTCTCCGGCTGGTTTACACAGCTGTTCAACAAGGCAACGTGCACAAACTCAAAGGGGACCACTTCGACGCTTACCGCAGGCGAGCTACAGAGCTGAGCACCCATCGCGGCTGCATCATCTTTGGGTCTCGAGTTGTGATTCCGAGAGAACTACGCGCACAAGCCATGTCTCTCATCCACGCTGGCCATAGGGGCATCGTTGCAATGAAAAAGTGTGCCAGAAGCTACATGTGGTGGCCTGGCATTGACCACGACATCGAAACAGTGGTCCGAGATTGCAAGCCTTGCCAGAGCAGCCGCAGCGCCCCGCCTAAAGCTCCTCTCCCAGAATGGGAAAAACCAGACACACCCTGGCACACCTTGCACATTGATTTTGCAGGACCAATTGAGGGCTGCATCTTCCTCGTGGTCGTAGATGCCTACACCAAGTGGCTTGAGATGAGAGAAATGAAACAGACGACTTCGGCAGCAGTCATTGACAACCTGCGATCACTGTTCGCAACTTTCGGCCTGCCTCGCAAGGTAGTGTCGGACAACGGAACAGCGTTTGTGTCTGCGGAGATTCTCAAGTTTTATTGTGACAACGGGATCTCATCAGTCACATCAGCCCCCTACCACCCAGCAACAAACGGACAAGCCGAGCGCTACGTGGCCGAGCTAAAACGCGCCCTTGAAAGAGATAATACAGGGTCGCTTCAGCGACGCCTTGCGCGCTTTCTCTTCAAGCAGCACACGACAGTTCAGAGCACAACGGGCCAGACCCCAGCGAAAATGATGTTTGAGCGCGAAATGCGAACCCAGCTCACAGCCATCCTCCCCGAGCCCAAAGCGGAGACGTTCCGGGAAAAAAAACCAATTCCGCGCTGCGGATCGCTTCATGAGGGGCAGCGCGTCCTCGCCCGGCAGTTTCTCAAAAAGCCACGCTGGGAGGAAGCTGCGATTCTCAAACGCATAGGCCTGCGCTCTTGGCTCGTCAACATACATGGAACAGTAGCACGCCGACACCTCAACCAGCTGCGTGGATTTACGACGCCTGCTGACAGCGGTCCGGCATCCGAGAAAACACGAGCACCGTCTAACCACATAGCCTGGCACCTCTCCCCGGAGGAAAAGACTTCGCCCAGGGCAGACCTAGAAGACACAGCGACTAACAGCCAGCCTACAAGTGCTTCTCCCCCGAGCGCACAAAGCCAGCGCGCCTCCACGCGTCCGCGCAGACCCCCTGCACGCTACCAGGCAACTTTCTAAGGGGGAAGGAAGTGTTGTGTCCCCTGTGCTGTGTCCCCTTCTTTCGTTCTGTTCTGGGTCACCAGTGTTCTTTTCTAACGGCCACTTGCCCCTCTTCGCGCGCCGTCGCGAGATGCCCCCCACGGCGGGCTCCCGCGCCCTCTTGTTGTGGGAAGCCACTCCCTCGTGTGGACGCCGCGCCGTCCCCTCTGTCCTTCGGGCGGCAGTTCGGCTTCT
>JARKHS020022464.1:0-10946 GCA_030143305.2 Amblyomma americanum
GGTGCCTCTGCTGGGCCATATGGCCGACCGGGTGGGCCGCAGGCCCGACGTCTTCACTGCTCTGCTGGTCGCCATGGGCTCCGTGTTCGTGGCTACGGCGGCCGACTCCTTCACCACCTTCGTGTTGGCCCACCTCCTGATCGCCATCTCCGGCGAGGCCGTGCACGTCGAGGTGCGGCCCTCTTCTAGCCGCGCACCGCCGCTGCTGATTACAGCTCCGGCCCGATCCGCCTTTGACGCTGGGGTTCAGTGACATATTTTCATTTCAAGTATTTCATTTATTTTTTATTTACCACCACAATATACACGGTGACAAGGTGCCCATAGTAAAAGCGGCCTCTTGGACCGCTTGACCTGACCATGGACACCCGGCTGAAAACTTTGGCAACAAAACAGTGGCACTCTTTCTAATTATATTACAGTATAATTACAATACAATGTTGCAAATAATCGCGACAGCTACTTACCGTAAGGAAAAGAAAATGACAAACAAAGCAATGAACAGTAAAATACAGTCAATTTGTTTCACGAATTCAAATTTGGGAAAGGAAAACGGACCCCCAAACATTTCAATTTTATATCGTGCGCAAGAGTTGCAGCGAAAGCCGTACCACACTACAGCCTCTAATTTTACGAGTATATTGCTACTACTACTACTACTACTACTACTACTACTACTACTACTACTACTACTACTACTACTACTACTACTACTGCTACTACTACTACTACTACTACTACTAGGCGGCGTCGGCGATATGCCGAGAAGCCGACCTCACCCCGGCGTTGTGTTGAGAGACCCACTTATATCATCTTTAGACGTGAGGGTGCTCGATAGAGGTTGTTGGAAGCTCCGTCGACGCATCCTGCTTGACATATACAAGAGCACAACGCGGCATAGTGGCGCCGGCTTGCGGCGGCCACCGGAAAATTTCATAGATCTGATGTATGCAGCTGCCCCAACGGATGGCGCACGACCAGTACAAAGTTTTCTGAGTACAAAACCTGCTTCCCGGTGGAAAGCTACTTGTGATCTGGTAATTTTGCGTAATGCAGTGAGTACTACTGAATGTGTGTGTACATTGAGGAAACAATGTGTGCGTAACCTGCTGTGTTGATAGCTGAAAAACGAGAATTTGAAAACTGTGTTGTGATTGTTATGATAAATAGGCGAATGTGAAAAATAAACAGTGGCTTCTTGAACAGAAACCATTGAAAGGAGCCATTAACGCTATCCCTTCATACCCTTAAAGGCCTGGCTTAAGTGCCCTTGTAATTTTTGACAGGTGGCTCGGACCGCGGCACAGACCTTGTTAATGCATCGCCCCTTCTGTCCGATGTAGACTTTTCCACGGCACAACGGTATCTCCTAAACGACTCCGACTGTGCATATAATTGGCATAGACATCACTGTTAACCCAAACTGTTTATTGCTCAATCCCGCGAAGAAAAAACAACTCGACGGCTGCGAGAGACGGTTGTCGGGTTTACAATAGTCTGTACTCGGCCCCGTTGAACTTAAAGGCAAGGAATACCTTTCGAGATTAGGCCCCTGTAATACCTTATACAATCTCGAGCAACGTAATAACAGTTCTGCTCACCTACTACTATTCCTAATCAGGTCGCATCTGGCGCCGCAGCGAACTAGAAAAGGCCGCGTGCTGGCGGCTATGCCCAGAGAATGCGAATAAATATATAATTTTAATTAATTATTTATTCATTTATTTACTCAGCATACCCCTAAAGGCCCTACTTCGACGGTATTACATAGGTTTAAGGGGGAGGGGTGGGGCGGGTTACATTAAAAACATGGACAAGGAACATCGTTATCAAACAAAGGAACAATAAACAGGCGAGGTATAACGGGGAAAAAGTAATTAAGCACCAGAGAGCAAATGAAGAAGCAGGCAGTAAAAAAAATAGAATACAAATTACAGTTTCAAAGAAAACAATTAGGCATAACAGAAACGAAAAACACTAGAGTGTACGTATCAGGCACGAAATTAATCGCAAAAGTACAGCAACTGGAGAAAACAAAAACATTCAAAAATTTCGAACGTACCAAACATTTCAAATGGCAACGTCGCTGCGGATGAGAGCAATAAATGCGGTAGCGTTAGATTCAATGGTCATGTGCACTGGTAAATTGTTCCACTCTATGATAGTGCGTGGCATGAATGACTTCGCAAATGTAGATGAACCACACGCGATGCGTTTAACTTTGTGCGGATGGCCGAGCCGCGAAAAGAAGGCTGATGGTGGTCGGAAGAAATCGTGGCGAAGCGAAGGATGGTGATAAAGTTTATGGAAACGTATTAGCCGTGATATTTTGCAGCGGTAAGACAAGTCTTCTTATTCGACTTGATTTTTTAAGACAGTGACGCTGATAGCATGTGAGTAGTGTGAGAAAATAAAACGCTCAGCACGGTTCTGCAAGGACGTAATGTTAGCTATCAGACATGCTTGATCAGGATCCCAGATGGCTGATGCGTATTCAATCTTCGGACGAATGAGTGTGATGAACGGGAGTTTTTTAAGGTGCGGGGGAGCCAGTCTGCGGTTATGCTTTAGTAGGCCGAGTGAGCGGTTGGCGGATGCTAAAGTTAGATTAACGTGGTTAAGCCATGTGAACTCTGGTTGCAGGTGAACTCCGAGGTACTTGTAAGTAGTTGTAGGTTCAACAGAATTGTTATTTAGGACATAAGTTGTGGGAATGCAAGAACTGCGAGTGAACGACAACAGCTTATTTTTATAAGTATTAAGTAACATAAACCGAGATGTGCACCATGCCGTTACTGCATCCAGGTCAACTTGCAAACATTATTGGTTAGTCATAGAAACAATATTACGGTATATTACGCAGTCATCGGCAAAGAGCCTAACTAGAGAGGACACAGCGTTAGGCAAGTCATTAAAATATATTAAAGAGAGAAGATCACTAACGCTCCCCTGTGGTACGCCAGAAGTGGCTTTAGAATAAGTGGAGTTGTAGTTGTTAATGAACGTAAACAAAAGTCTAGGGTTGAGCTATATTACATAGCTTTGCAGCAATACTCTCAGATGGATGCAAACAAAACAAATACCACTGAGCCCACCTGGACAGACAATCTAATTTTCACACATCAGGATGAGAAGACTGTAGATCATGGAAGCCTACTATCATGGCCGCTCGATGCAAAGCGCGAAGCGAGGTGCGGCCAGCCATGTCGCACAGAAACGACGTCTTGAGCGTAGTTCTCCGCGCGCCCGCCGCGGCGCCACTGCTCGGGGACAACAGCTCGCAGGGAACCGCCGCGACAGCTGCGTCGGTACGCCCTGTGGTGACAGTTTGAGGCTCTAAACGGTGCATTTTCTAGTTCCTCGTTACACACGGAATTTTTAAGTCGTCATTAAAAGCACCGATTATGTCACAAATCACCGCAACAGGTGGGAATCCCCCATCTAGCGTATGCCTGATCTTTCTCCATGACGGCAGCTTGCATGATGGAAGACCGGCCGAGCGGCTCTGCCTTAGGATGCTGCGTTAATGCGCCTGAAGCTCTTTATCTCTTTTTATTCACTTCTCGCGAACCCATGTATGCTTCCAGTTGTAGCGGATAACAGGATGCTGAACGAGATGGACACACACAGAGCTACAGACAGCCCATCTATGTAAGTTAATGCAATTTAGAAAAAAATCAATATAGGTGAAGTTATGGGGCATTTCTAAGCGCAACTGCCGCCGAGAAAACCAGAACGTACTTCAAGCATCAGCTTGACACATTTAATGCATAGTCATACAAAAAAAGAAGCAACCATTCACAGCCGGAGAACCTTCCCTGGGAGAGACAGCTTTGTGACAAAGCCTCAATAGTCGCTCTACTATAGAAATAACATTCCCAGCCCAGTTAGTTATCAGAGGTCGCTGCAACTTGCTTAAGAATATCTTGCAAAGCTCCTAAGTGTGGGCACGGTAGTTGCTTTCACAGATGAGTTGCGGGCACCGTGTAAATTGTTTAAGCAGTACCGACATCAGCAGCTTGCACAGCTTACTGCTTCGCCTGACCTCTGGAAGCTTCATTACTCGGTTAACAAAGATGCACGTGAGTTGGCAAATCTTGACCGCTTCCATTTTGGTACACCAACCCTCCACTGTCCATGTTTTGATCAGCCTGTAAGCTGCTCCGGCCGGCTCTGTTGCCTGCAGCATGACTCGCATGTCACCTGAAAACCAGTACCAGAATCCCATAAAGCATCAACCTGGCAGTCATAAAAAATTCCCCGGCTCAAACTGTCATTGCAGTATATATAAACAGTTATGCTGCACGAAGCATAATGCATAGATTTTCTACCGAGACCACTCAAACTAGACAAATTACACGGTTTGTGTGGATATAGAGAAAACTATTCATACCTTTTCCTTGCATGCTCTCGCAACGTAGCCGGCCAGGAAAGCAACTGGTGCTGCCTCAAGGTGTGCCTCGGAACATAGCGTTAACAACCCGAGCTCACTCCACAATTCCCTGGTAGCAAAATGAACGGCTGCTGGCAGGGCAGATGTTTCGGCATCTGGAATTGCTAGCCACAGAGGTGCCTTTATTTCAAAAGAAGTGGGTGCATTGCCAATCTTCCGGCTTGAAGGATGCCAACCTGACAAAAGAAATGAGGAAGAAGAGAAATGAGTCAAAGATATTTTAGAAACATTTTAAACACCATATTTTTTATTTTTAGCGTTACATTTAGCAGTTTCTCCGCTGTAAAAATTGCAGTCCTGGCATCACCCTGTCGTTGGCGCCATTGAACTGCCGAAGGCAGCTAAACGGTCATTCCACAGGTAGTTTTACAAGCAGCGATAGCACTAGCTCTCAAAGACTCGAGCTTCACAACTGTCTACAGCGACTCTAGAGCAGCCACACGAGCTTTCGCCAAGGGCGGAACAGACAAGACGACGCTACGAATCTTAGGCGGAAGTAACATCACCGATCATTCCATCGTACGGTTCCCCGCACACATGGGTAACTTAGGGGGCGGACTGCGGAATCTCAACGAGATCGCACACGAGGCGGCGCGAGGACTCATCGACCGCGTCCCTCCGGTTTCCTCCGCTACCCCACATATCGAGTACAGGGATCAATTATTCACGTACAACGAGCTCACTGAGCACTTTTATTTAGGCAGACGAGAGTTTCCTCTCCCGGATAAGAAATTAACCCGCTGCCAGTCGGTCACGTTGCGCTTGCTCCAAACGAACTCATACCCCAACCCTTGGTGCATGAAGCACATCGACCCAGACTACGACGGACAACATGTGTGTGAACAGTGCAGTGAACGTCTAGACTTGAACCATATGCTGTGTGGTTGTGCATCGAGTGACGCCTACGCCAAGAACAAGGACCATTGGGACAAAGTGCTAAACCGTGCTTCACTACACGACCAGCTTCAGGCTGTCCAGGAGGCCCGCGCGGCAGCGGAGAGCTTCGGGCTCTTTGTGCCGACGTGGGAGCTGCCCTCTACACCTGGCACCTAGCCGAGTGTCCTTCAGGACCCCTACTGTGGGATATAAAGTTTTACCACCACCACCACCACAGGGTCGCTATTTAGGCCGCGTGTCAAGACGTAGCGGAAGCTGAAATTAATAAAATTACTTCTATAACACATTGATGTAAATAATGAAAAGCAGATCCGAAGAAAAGCAACCTACTTTATGTGGTCAAGCAGATATTCAATCAATGCCACTGTTGCCCTTGTTTTGAGAAGCGTCGTTTCGTAGGTCTCTGGTCTTTCGCTTCTGTCGGCCGCCATTCATCTGGAGATCTTCAAGGTAACAGATGAAATCTAGTTCCAGCCGGGAGAGTCGTTCATCATCTGTGTCGAAGAACGGTTCCTCATGCTTTCCCCCCTCCCCCCCCCCGTGCCATCACTGCACCAATATCATGGAGGGCATACCATTTCGCAGCCATCCTCATAAAAGTAATTGTGGCCGAGCAGTCATTGAACTGGCCTGCATCAGGATGACAGTTTGGGTTCTTAAGAAACTGGAGTGTTGCTATTGTTGGCGCAGAAAATATTTGAGTGGCCCTGCACACTTTCATTTTTTCCAAGTCGTGGGGTTCAACGTGTGCACGGTTAAGAAACCTGCCTGGCTCGACCAGCATCTCTGACTGAATTTCAAAGAGCTTCTTTAAGTAGAAACCAGCTTGAATGAGTGATTCGCCATATGTCATTTTCTCACTCAAGAAAGTTAGTGCGAAGATTCTTTGTGAAGTGATTAGGGTCAATGGACAAGAACAATGGGTGGCCTGTCCGCACAGGTTGAGGCACGGCATGCGCAAGCGTGCCGTCTTCTGACAGGCCTTTGAAAAGATCTTGAGAACACAGCGCTTGCAGACAAAGGACCAGAACAAGAAGGACACACACCTGCGCAGGTGTGTGTCCTTCTTGTTCTGGTCCTTTGTCTGCAAGCGCTGTGTTCTCAAGATGTACCCCAACCAACTCGCCCAGCAACAAACTTTGAAAAGAGCCACGCTTGTTTGGTGGTTGTCGGTGACGATTCTTAGCACAAGAAAACCCATATCTTCGACAGCCTTTATGGCTTCCATTGTCATTGAAGGCATCTTGTCGTTCTTGAAACACCGCATGAACAAATAGACTACCGGTATGACATAGGCTGTCGATAGTTCTCGTGAGGTGCAGCGATGGCGTAGAGGTAGAACGTCCGCCTCGCGTGCAAGAGGACCGGGGTTCAAATTCTGGTGCCGCGCAATTCTCCACCCGGTATTAAAAAAAAAATCCGCGTGTCGATGGAATTGCATACCAGGCCTGGAGTGCGGCCTGATCTCGGTGACCAGAACCGACAACGCACTCTCTCACCAGAGCAGGATTTGGCCACCCTGGTGTAGTACTTGGCCACAACCTTCTATGATCAAACCAATTAACCCTCGGCCCTCAGTCCCCAGCGGCTGCAGAGCAACTGACCACGGCGGCGGTCAGACCTGTGACGCAGCGGAGGGTGCTAAGAATCTCTGGCTCCGGACAGGCCGCCATTGGAATCTGAACCTGGCAACGCTTAACGCTAGAACTTTAGCTAGTGAGGCTAGCCTAGAAGTGCTGTTTCAGGAACTAGCGGGAATTAATTGGCATGTGATAGGGCTTAGCGAAGTTAGGAGGACAGGTGAGGCGTATACAGTACTAAAGGACGGTCACATACTGTGCTATCGCGGGTTAGAGGATAGACGAGAACTAGGTGTGGGATTCCTCATTAATAAGAATATAGCTGGCAACGTAGAGGAGCTCTACAGTATTAACGAGAGGGTAGCAGCTATAGTAATTAGGCTGAATAGGAGGTACAAGCTGAAAGTGGTGCAGGCCTACGCACCCACATCCAGCCATGATGACCAGACCGTTGAAAGTTTCTATCAGGACGTAGAATCGGCAATGAATAAAGTAAAATCGCAGTACACTGTACTGATGGGCGACTTCAATGCGAAGGTGGGCAAGAAGCAGGCTGACGACCACGCGGTAGGTGACTATGGGATAGGCTCTAGAAATAGCAGGGGAGAGTTATTAGTCGAATTCGCGGATAGAAATAATTTACGGATCATGAATACCTTCTTCCGCAAACGAGAAAACAGGAAGTGGACCTGGAAGAGCCCCAATGGTGAGATTAAAAATGAAATCGACTTCATACTACGCGCTAAAACTGGCATCATTCAGGATGTGGCCGTCCTCGGAAAGGTGCGCTGCAGCGACCACAGAATGGTAAGGTCTAGACTTAACTTAGACTTGAAGAGGGAACAGAAGAAGCTAGTGAAGAAGAAGACCATTAACGAGTTAGTCATAAGAGGGAAAGCACAGGAGTTTAGGATAGCGCTGCAAAACAGATATTCGGCTTTAACTGAGGAAGATGATCTTGATGTTCATTCAATGCACGATAATCTGACATGAATAATTACGGAGTGCGCAGTAGAAGTAGGCGGTAGGACCGTTCGAAAGGATACCGGCAAGCTATCTCAGGTGACGAAAGATCTGATTAAGAAGCGCCAAAACATGCGGGCATCTAACCCTACCGATAGAATAGAACTAACGGAGCTATCAAAGTTAATAAATAAGCGCAAGGTAGCCGACATAAGGAAGTTTAATATGGAGAGAATCGAGCATGCTATAAAGAACGGAGGTAGCCTAAAAGCAGTGAAGAGGAAACTAGGCATAGGTAAAAACCAGATGTATGCATTAAGAGACAAGCAGGGCAATGTCATTAGCAATATGGATAAGATAGTTAACGTAGCCGAAGAGTTCTACACAGACCTGTACAGTAGCCAATGTAATCTGAGCGTTAATGAGAAAGACAGCAGTGCACAGGAATGCGTCATCCCGCCAGTAACGAAAGATGAAGTAAAGAAAGCCTTAGAAGCAATGAAAAGGGGAAAAGCAGCTGGGGAGGATCAGGTAACAGCAGATCTGTTGAAGGATGGAGGGGACATCGTGCTAGAAAACCTAGCCACCCTGTATACGCAATGCCTTATGACCTCGACTGTACCAGAAGCTTGGAAGAATGCAAACATTATCTTAATTCATAAGAAGGGAGACGCCAAGGACTTGAAAAATTACAGGCCGATCAGCTTACTATCCGTTGCCTACAAATTATTAACTAAGGTAATCGCTAATAGAGTCAGGGCAACGCTAGACTTTAATCAACCAAATGATCAGGCAGGCTTTCGTAAAGGATATTCCACAATAGATCATATTCACACTATCACTCAGGTGATAGAGAAATGCGCAGACTATAACCAACCTCTATATATAGCTTTCATTGATTACGAGAAAGCATTCGACTCAGTGGAAACCTCAGCAGTCATACAGGCATTGCATAATCAGGGGATAGAAGAGCCCTATGTCAAAATACTGGAAGATATATATAGCAACTGCACAGCTACTATAGTCCTCCATAAAGTCAGCAATAAAATTCCAATAAAAAAGGGCGTCAGGCAAGGAGACACGATCTCGCCAAAGCTGTTCACCGCATGTCAACAGGAGGTATTTCGAGGCCTGAATTGGGAACTGTTGAAAATAAGAATAAATGGAGAATACCTAAATAATCTGCGATTTGCTGATGACATTGCCTTGCTGAGTCACTCAGGAGGCGAACTGCAAATCATGATCAATGAGTTAGACAGGCAGAGCAGATCGATCGGTCTAAAAATTAACATACAGAAAACCAAGGTAATGTTCAACAGCCTAGCAAGAGAACAACAGTTCACAATTGGCAGCGAGAGCCTAGAAATTGTGACGGAATACGTCTTCTTAGGGCATGTAGTGACAGCTGATCCGGATCATGAGAGGGAGATAACTAGAAGGATAAGAATGGGGTGGAGCGCGTATGGCAAATTCTCGCAGATCATGAGTGGCAGTTTACCAATTTCTCTCAAGAGGAAAGTGTACAACAGCATAATCTTACCGGTACTCACCTACGGGGCAGAAACGTGTAGGCTAACGAAAAGAGTTCAGCTTAAGTTAAGGACAACGCAGCGAGCCATGGAAAGAAAAATGATAGGTGTAACGTTAAGAGATCGGAAGCGGACAGAGTGGGTGAAGGAACAAACACGGGTTAATGACATCCTAGTCGAAATCAAGAGAAAGAAATGGGCTTGGGCAGGGCATGTATTGCGAAGGCAAGATAACCGCTGGTCCTTAAGGGTAACGGAGTGGATTCCAAGAGAAAGTAAGCGTAGCAGGGGGCGGCAGAAGGTTAGGTGGACGGATGAGGTTAAAAAGTTTGCAGGCAAAGGGTGGATGCAGCTGGCAAAGGATAAGGTTAATTGGAGAGACATGGGAGAGGCCTTTGCCCTGCTGTGGGTGTAGTAAGGCTGATGATGATGATGATGATAATGAGTTCTCGTGAAACTAAGCACAACAAGCGGTCTGACACTTGAGGGGCTGTAATTTGTTGATCCTCGGGGCTCATGTCATCAAGACGAAATATCTTGTCCACCTGTCGGTGGTATACAACCTTCGGAGCTATAGACAACTCATCGAAAACGAGGGAAGAGTAAGCTTCCTGCTCCACACCTAGCACTTCGTGCTCCACATGAAGCCGCTCTCTTATCAATGAAGTCACTCAAATTTCGCCGCTTGAATGCCCTACGTAATTTTGTAGCGTAGCTCTACATCGGAGCTTCAAAATGCCTCTGTCGAACATGTTCATACTCTTTGTTCGAGCAGGCTTTCCACAAATCACATTCCCGCAGTATTCCGTCGTTGTAGGAAGGCTTTTCTTATTGAAACCTGTCACTTAGTTGCGGATATAAACTGCAGCTTTGTCTCCTTTTTCCGCCTCTTTCAACACCTGTACAAGGGCCTTAATTTTTTTGTTGTCTGTGTAGACTTGCAGAGCTCTTTTGTGTCGTCAAGGTCGGTTTGTAATTTTTGAAGCTGGTTGCCTTGACAAGCAGCCTTCCTTTTCACTCTGTTCTTCACTTTCATTGCCTCTTGCAAGACATGCACAAAGTCCAATGTAGTTTGGCAGTCCTGATCAACTGGACAACCACAAGGTTCTATGCCAGCCGCTGGATCGAACGCTTCTACCTCACCCCCTAACTCACCGTCTTCCCACGCGCTCTACGCCTGAGGAGGCAGAGGAGACCGCCATCGCCCTAGTCCTTGCACATTCGGACGCCCAAAACATCTTCAGCGACTCCAAAACGGCTCTGTCCAACTTTGCCACGGACAGGATTCACGCCCCTGCCTGGCAATTGTTGAACACTCCTACCCAAAATTTACCGCGCAGAGTAGAGCTTCAGTGGGTGCCGGCTCACTCTGGGAACCCTGGAAACGAGGCTGCCGATCAATTGGCCCGAGGTCTGATTTTCCGGGCTCAGGACAGTCTCGATCCAGGAATCTCGTGAGAGCGGGCGCACACCTTTACGGAGCTCACGCAAATACCCCGTTTGGACCGTCGGACTTACCCTCCT
>JARKHS020022465.1:0-31952 GCA_030143305.2 Amblyomma americanum
TCGAATAAAGCCTGTAACTCAAGTCTTCCGGCGTAAAGTAATAGCCCTCCCAGTGGTACTAAACCATATAATAGACTCCGCAGTGGTGCTAAACCGTTAAACCAGGTGCACCACAATTCAGCACCAGCACAACTTGATCAACATTACTTAACTGCCCTCATGTTGAGCACTGTACTGCTATTTGTGCACAAAATGGCATAATAATTTCAAGCTCATACCCTCAGGAACTAAGCCGGCGAATGTTGTATACTGATGCTGATTTCAATATAAATGTAAACAAACGACTATTTATCGTTCTTTGTATTTGTTTGAAAGCATCACGCACTTCAAAGGCAAATAATGGGCCTTACGACCCTTCCTACGTGCAGCGGGTCTGCAGGAGTTGTTCGTTGTCGTAATGAATGCCAAAAGCAAGAATAGACTCATGGGGTTAATCGTGCACGTGCGGCGACAATATTGGATTGATTTGCATAACAGCAATTATCCAGACGCGCTATCCTGGCAACAAGCTGGAGTCCGTTTTTGTTTTTCTAACGCTTTCCTTCACTTGGCTTCGTTTCTGCGAAGCGGGCGTTATGGCAATCCATTCTGAGAGCCTGCTTCATTATTATTCGGCACGTGTTGCTCCGTGTGTGGCCTTCCTGCGATGTGACCTTCATGCAATGGTCGTGATGTTCGGAAACCATAGCGCTTTACCTTGCCAAAGAAGTGAGAACGTGGGAAAGTTGTCACTTTCCTGGCACGTTGCCCATCGTTATACTGAAAAAGCTATCGCGCCTAGTACTCTAAAAACTTATTATCATTTTGACCTGTAAGGCCGGTTTATTCATATCACTGTGCTTTGACCATGGGCACGAAGTTCACATACGCCACCAAAACACCTTTCATTACTGTCATTAGTTCCTCACGAAAACTTCCCAAGTGTGGAACCACCTGCCTATCGCATTTGATATTCTTGAAACAATTTGGAAGCAGCTGTAGACAAGCAACAAAAAGAAAAGACTGCCTTGGTTGCGCCTCTATTCGTGCAAGCGCATTTAAGCACTAAGGCTACGAATTCGACGTATTCATTCCGTTAATTTATATTAACTGATCCTCCAATGAAAAAAATCCACAGGAAAGAAGCGGTCTTTTCCAGGTAGGTGGCGTAGGTACGATGGCCGAAATTTTGTTTAAAGCAGAAATAGCGTAGATGTTACCAAACAGAGCGAAGAAGTTTCGCTAATTACCTTTCCGCTTTGCCAGTCTATAAAGCACACCGTTTGCATGGTCAGTTCGTTGAGAAGTCACTGCACGCAAGCAGAAATATTTTCTGTTTCATCGTTCCAGTAATGCAAGTACATGCCAGGCGAAAAATTATGCTCAGCATTTCTATCGGTTTAATTTTACGCCGCGCATAACGTTACACTACACTGCCTCCAGTAATTAGTTCGCAACACACCAGTAACTTCTCGCTTACCGTAGCCAGAATGCACCTGTAATGTGCGCAGCTCTGAGCGTCATCAAAATAAACCTGCTTTTTAATACCGAGCTTTCTGTCAATGCGTATTCCCTCCGGTCTAACCCTGGAGTTAATGAACACGTGCCGTGTCATATTCACTGACGCGATCTTACTGCTCATTCACAGGTTAATGATACATCAAAATTTCATGCCCTCATTTTTTTGTAATTCTAGCTATTTGGTGGTCCACGATGCGAAACTCATTCGCTTTCTTTCAGCCTACGTAAACGGGTTATGTGTTACAGTATTTTTATGTGGGATGCAAACGGCGTCTGAAGGTGTTAAATTGCTACGGCTTGGGATCATATTTTGAGCGAATTCTGTCAGGTTAGGCTATGCCAAAGTCGGTGGCTCAGCTTTCCAACTTGTATCACTTAGGAAAACATCAGGCTTCTAGGCGATTTTGGCGTTTATGGATAGTTAGGGGCTCTACTGCTGCTCCAACAAAGCGCAAAGCACCGTCACTGAAATACAGCGGTACACTCGTGGCAGAGCTTACGATTCGGACATGTGCCGTAGGTGCACATCGTTCACTTCTCAGGTAACAACTTGCGTATCAACGGGTATGTAACGCCTAAACAGTTGTCTTAAATATGGTCCTTACCCAGGGCCGGATTTTCCTTAGCGTTTATATCAGATGCTACACTGTTCAGAATGGCACCACGAAAAATAATTTATCTTTGGCGTGGAAAGCCAAGCACAGCAGCACTCCAAAATATAGGCTATTAGAGCGCTAACGTCGTTTTTGGTACCGCGGAAATACATGCCGATCACCATGGAGAACAAATACAGGCCATGACTGAAAATTTTTGCCCAGCATCAAGTGATCAAGCAGGCCTTTCGTGAGCAGATGGCCATGCATGCAAAATCGTTCTACAAAAAGTGACGAACACAAGTCCTTTTGTTGGAACATTAGCTACCGGACCAGGGCGGTTCTCGAGCCTTGTTCGTTTTTTTGTGTGTTCACAAAACTTGTATACGAATTGTTTAGGTGTTAAGTACAAAACCTCTCTTACACACTAGATTTACTGTTTCGCCCGCTGAATTCTACAGACAACGCCGAAGAGCAGTTATGCATGAAAAAGAAGTACGAATCGATAGAAATCTGTAACGCCCTGGAATGTTTTTTTCGGTGTGATTATTCGTGCTTTACTCATACGTGTATGCCGCCGTGGTGGCTCAGTGGTTATGGCGCTCGGCTGCTCATCCGAAAGACGCGGGTTTGATCCCGGCCGCGGCGGTCCAATTTCGATGGGGGCGAAATTCTAGAGGCCCGTGTACTGTGCGATGTCAGTGCACTTTAAAGAACCCCAGGTGGTCGGAATTACCGGAGCCCTTTACTACGGCGTCCCTCATAACCTGAGTCACTTTGAGACGTTAAAACCACCAAAACCATAAAACTCATGCGTGTAATATGCCAGTTCTAATGAACATTGCGCATATGTGTCAGACGTTGTGCTGTTTTAGGCCTGGGCTCGTATCTTATTTCCTTAAACAAAATTGTCAGCCTAACGCGTACTTGTTTCACTTACCCTCGAACCAATGTGTTTTCCTTATGTTGCCCATTTTAGAGTACAGTGACTACAGTCTATCTTTACTCACAGCGCTAAATTTATTCTCTGCACACGACCCCGCACAAAACAATATAATGGCGTATTCTTCAGCGGCTTTTAACGCAGTATTGCTAGTAAAGACACAAAATAAGTGTTTTTCATCGGTTGGTGGCAAGCGATGCATGCAAATTTTTCTGGTGGCTCCAGTGAATAGCTAACAATATTGGTTTACCTGGATATTCGGAAACTGTACTGATATGATCATTATTTAGTTTTTTTCTCGCATATGCACTTGAAGAAAACTGCCCCCAAGTAAAAGAGCAAACAAAATTTGGAGATGACATGCCTCGTTATTGAAAGGATACTGTTTTCTGAACCACTGTTTAGCATACAAGCTCTTGCATATCATGCCTGAGAAAAAAGAGATGCAAAAATTCGAATAAGAACTTGATAAATATTGTGCGCTCTGCAAAGCTAGCGCTCTTAATCAGAGAGGAGGCATTCCTCTGATCGCGGAAAGAGCTATGGAGCACGTTTGGAAAGAGAAAGCACTCAACGTTACTCGACATTGTCATGAAGAGAGCTCATGTAACTCTACCAATTAAAGATACAGGAAGCGCTGTGTCTCAGTGTCTACAATGGCAGTGTCAAGAGAACTCTTTTTTATGTCATTACCTAGTAAGTCGTTAATGAGCGGCGGTCGCAGGCTGCCTTCTTCGTTATATTTTTTTCGCAGGTGAAGTGAACAAGGATGGGTATCTGTAATTTGGAACACATTCGTCCACTGCGCACCGCTCACCATACTACGCCAAATAAAAGATTAGTGTCATGTTTGAAAAGCATGCCCAGTTGAATTCAAAGATGATTGATCGCTCGCTTAACGGATTTTAACTATATGAACATGCAAAGCCACTGGAAAGGACAAGAACGACTTCTACCGGAGATAGTAGCAAAGCTGACAAAATAGCGTCAGCGCCTAACATGCTGAAATAGAATATAAAAGCTTGGGCCCGGTACATGCGAAGAAATAGAAGCGTAGACCGCTAAATTCACGGTATTTGTTGATAAAAAAGACAATAATTTTGCTTCGTTATTTTAAAACTCTTTCCTCTTCCGTAAACGGTGTTGTCTGAAAGTAGCAGACAACTGTCGGTGTTTGTGTCGATGAAAAACAAGCTTGGACCTATTTAAAATTGGCTGCAGCATGCCGCTGAATTGCCCAATGCATTTTTAGAATATTTTGTAGCACAAGAACAATGAAATAAAAACATTGTTACTGCACAGGAGGACATATGTGACGTCGGAAAAAAAAACGGTATTGCATATCCCCCATAAGTATATTGTGCATCATGTTAAATGAAAGCGATTGGTGGCAAGAATAAAGGTTAAGCAAAAACTAAAATAGAATCTCAATTTGCCTCATGCCTGCAAGGCACAGGCCACCGAGTAAGCACTTGAATATATAACTTCTTCCCGTTCAAGGGCAAGGCCTATTCATAAATAATGCAAGTGGTTTGTTGCATTTTCACGGATGGCTGTGGAATAATTTTGTCTTCCTGCTTTCTTCAAAACTGTTTTTACGGCTGAATTTTTGCCCAGTTATTTTGAAAGCCTCTGTTACGAGTTCCTGGAATGCAAATTTATCCGCTCTTTCAATTTAGATGCTCTCTTAAACGAACATTTCGTATCGGTTAAGTATGTTTGTTCGAAGATCTTATTTGAGAAATTAAAATCGGGCCCTAACAAGTCTGAGTCTCGTTGCTTAATATATGCAAGAAAGTTCTCCTACCTGACCAGTGAAAGAGTTATGTGTTGGGGTGGAGGAAAAGAAGGCTTTGAGATAAAGAAAGAACAGAAACGCTGGCCTGTATTGAATCGGGAAATGTTCTCTAACATAGTTAGGAACCCGCACGCAAGAACAGGTCGCAACAAAACAAAATCTTCCTTCTTAATTAGAGGGGTTAGCGAAGCGGAAACAGCTCAGAATGCGTAACTCTGCTTTATGGACACTTTACTGCTGCGTAAAGGAGAACTTCTTCTCTTTCTAATAACGGCCTGCGGCGAGTTGGTGCATGATGAAATGAACGGCGGCGCAAACAAGAAAACTAACAAGAAAGAGACACCACAAGCGCGCACTACCAGCTGTTTGTTGCACGGAAAGATGGCATATAAACGGAGACGGGTCGAATTTGCCTCTTCATTGTAAAGAATGCAAGTGTGAGCCAAGGCTTAACGGAATAAGGATTCTGGGCAGGAGTCGCGATCAGGTGGCACGTGAAGTTCTTGAAGCTTTTATGATTAAAAAGAAGGGAAGCCCTTGCGTTAGCGACTCTTTTTAGAAATGAAGTTTCATTTCTTCGTAGTTTTTTGTGACATCATGTTCAGTGCGACTTTCCAGCCCTCCTTTTCTAGCGGCCGCCTGCGGTGTGTTGTTTTTTTTTTAAGAGAATTTTTGTTATTGGGTTTATTCTTTTAGTTTTTTGTTTTTCGGTTTCTGTCTGCTTTTACTTCATATGTTTGACTCTGCTTTTGCTACGATTGTTATTTGTGGTTGGTTCATTACTGTCTGACTGCTTTTGCTTCTCATGTATGACTAGATCTGCTAATGCTACGATTGTGTGATACTGCTTTTGCTAAGAGATGACCCCTAATTTTAATTTTTAATTCTTTTTATGCAGAATTTGTTTCTTTTTTCTGCGGGTGTTAAATTTTCTTGTTCGTTTTCTTGATATTTACGCTTTTTTTCTACGTGTTGGGTTCGGAGCGATAATGCGATGCCACATGCTTGAGCTAAATGTTTAAATATGTCACCTTTCCGTGCAATAAACAGTTGGTAGTGTGCATGTGGTGTCTCTTTCTTGTTAGTGTCCTTGTTTGCGCCTCCGTTCATTTCTTCTCTTTCCTCAGTGATTTAACAGGAGCGCACATCCAACAGTGTATTAGTGATGGAGGAACCCAAAAAGCATAACGAAAAGGAATGAAGCACGAGCACGATGGAAGCCGGTACCCAAAACGTTTGTACTCAGTCCGTGTTCACAAAAGGAATCAGGTTGTTTAGGGTGCAGATATCTGCGAAATCTTGTCAACAAGACACTCAGATCGATGCAATTATTACCTGCTGCCAGTTCCTTACAACGCAACAAAAATCAGAACACAGACGCAAAACTTATTTATTAAAAAAAATCCTTTTCGCTTTATCCTTAGTTAAAAACAGCCCGCGTTTCCCGAGTTGTACCGTAATACTGTGCTTCCGCAGCTGTTTGTTCCGTGAAGCTGCTTTTTTTAAAGTTATAGATGGTTCTCGGAACTCGAGATTGCTTGAATGCCATATTGCTCAACATCCTTCCTTCTCTCGCGTTTGTGGCCCGCTAAGATGCCTTGATTGCGCAGGCGTTAGATATATTTCAAGACCAGGAAAACTGTGACATGAGGCTCACCCATGATTTAAGTCAGTGCGTGTATTAGCGGTAGCTTTGGCGTCGGCTTCAAAGGAAGGGGTTTATCTGATACAATACTGCGGGCGCTAAGTTCTCTTCATCATGCTCTTTGCATCTAGAACAGATTGGTCACTCCCCACCGGCGCACTGTGCATAACGCTGAGGTCGCTCATGGAAACCCACGTTATCTCGGTTAACAGTCATAGAGCGCAGAACTCAGATGTCAACTTGCCTACTCACTCTAGTCAAGCAGGCGCGTGACATTTATAAAAGCCTCTCTCGTTCGTTCATTTCACTCACGCACGCAGTGGAAATGAAACAGCAGCGAAATACCTTGAGGAAATACTTTATTCCGCCCAGATGTGAGACGGATACTACACCAATTTCTTTCCCCAAAAACCAATTTTCATTTTCATCTGCTCCTACGGCGCAAGCGCGAGTTTCGCGACAGGTGCGCTGCGCGTGACGTCACAGCAGCGCCGCCACCGCGGCCGGCGCAGCGCCTCCGTCACCTCGCCCCCTCCCGCGCTACGCGTTGACGCCACGACTAGCTTTGCGCCTTACTGCGCATGCGCGTGGGGTCGAATGAATGCGGGAGGCGATGCGCTCGGCCGTCAGTTGCAAGCCATGGAAGAAGAGAAGCCTTGCTCGTTGCGGCAGCAACGTAGCCTTCGGGAAATGTACTCGACGGGCCCCGAAGTTGCTGCCCGGGCTGTTCTGCACGACTGACATACTCAGAGGCTGACATCAGTTCGGCTGCATCAGTTAATGGCTCCTTTCGATACGTATACTAGGCATAGCAGAGCTAAGCCACCGCTAATTTTTAGTTTTAAGGGGCGATAATAGCTAATTTAATTCGTGAGGAACCCCGTTTGCATTTTCTATCTAGGAGCTAATAATCACTCGTTCTCGCGCTAGCGTTTCAGTTATGCTTTTCGCGTTTCTTTTGACTTGATTGTTGATGGTACATTGCTTGTTCCTAAGTGTGACGCCTTTATACTCTGACCAGGCTTCGTGCGCACACGCTACGCTCAGATCATTTCAATATCACCAGAGACTACGTTTGAAGACTCCATGGCAGCTTAATGGAGGGTGGTCACTTTCCTACCGTTTAAGAACTAATATCTTTTTATGTCGTGACATATCAATGAGTGTTATTGTGAGTTAATAAGGCAGCGATTTCGATGCAACACAACAGCATTAGAGTCACTCATTTGTGCCTTTAGTTAAATCACTCAAGCAATGTGATTCGCTTTTATAGGGGTGCGACATTCACTTTAGGACCCTATTTATTTAAGAAGGTGCTTCCAGAAACAAGCCAGAGCACCTGTTTTAGTAAATGCACGATAAAAGACTAGACCAACGACGACAAAGGAAGACAGAAGCTTGAACAAGTTGCCGAAGAGTTTATTCTGTTCAACACTGCCACTTATGAGTTGACTTCCCAGTCGAAATTCCTGCCAACTTAAATTGGCTTAAGCGTTGGGTGTCAATTACTTCTCTACTTGTCGAGCACTGTTCTGCTTTCGTCTTCGTTTTCCTTGTCTTTTGCCATCTTGAAAAAAAGCATCCAAAATCTGCGCGAGATATACGTCATTATGATGTCACAATTTATTTGTTACTCAAATTTCGCCTATCACCTAGGTGGCGCCACGGAACTCGAGCCTCGCTCGGTCGCCACGTTCATGTACTATGGGACTTTCTCTATCATTTGGTCTACTTTGGAATTACTTCGAAGTCTGTATCTTTGACGAGGTTAGTACATTGCTGACTTACACTTTATTTTTCTAAGTGCACACCAAACTTTGGAAAGAGTATCGTGTTTTTTCTACATACTGCGACATTCTTTCTAGAGATCTTGTGCGAACTTGAGGGGCCGACCAGTGCTCTTAACCACACAAGAATGGCATATAATTTCGATTATAGTAGGGTCGAAATACATGACCTAGTGGAACAACTCGATCATGTGCGATACTTTCGCATACGATGTAGGTATCAGATCTAGTTTTGGCCCTGACAGCGCTACAATTCAAAGTGCTCAATTATTGTTGCTTCTCCTGGGGAGCAACTACCGCATCACTTGTGGCCAGGCTCTAATCGCTGAGGAAGGGAATATTGGGAGAACTGAGAATCTACGGTATTCACCGTCTACTTCCAATCCATTTCTTCAACTGAAAATACGTACAGTACATGAAATCTATCGGTATTGCCTGTGCGCACGTGTTCTCGCCTGCGTTCCCTCGCCCTTCTTTTAATGCGAAAGCGGCCGTATGGCACAAACAGCAAGCCCAGCAGCGCCACTTCAGACAGTCCTAAACAAGTCGTTCATGTATATATACTCAACTCTGGTCAACCTACTTGTGGCGCCAGTTTTCTCGACATTCGTAAAATTGTGAAGCAACCATTTCTCGCACAGAGTTCTGGGTGGTGTCATACGATGTCTCGTGGCATATAGCTTACATTGCATATAGCTTACAAACAAAGCATCCAGGAACAGTAATGTTTTCGAATTCCCGATGTAAGCCGTCTTAGGTGTCTGTACCGAATTTTTTTCGCTCTGGTCCTCAAGGCTCTTCCTGATTAGTTTTTCTGGCGCCTCATCCGTACACCACTACAGTGACAGAAAAATATGAATGAAAGGTGAATAACTTATGATGTCGTTTGCCTCATTGAACGAGACGTTTAAAGACCTATTAGTTTATACCTGTATATTAAGATGAGGTAATTTGTCATTTAAGGAAAAGTCTGTTATTGATGCGACAGCATTTTAAGGCTCATCTGAAAACATTTCTTCGTCGCATAGTTCCGAGAAGCCAGGTGGCGTCAAGAGCAACCTGGTTCTCCCAAGCCACACCAGTCACATTCGCAAAGACATCAACAGCTTCGAGTGCTATAACATTACCAATACAGGTGTCTCTGTGAAATTTTTCAAGTCGGTCATAAGTGTGGTCGTTCATGCAGCGTACTGTCCGGCGCAAATAGTAGCGTGCCCCGGCGAGTGCTATGCGTTTCTTTGCTTTAGTTCGTCCGTTTTTGTTATGCTTGCCTTATTCGTGCAAATTGTAGCTCTGCAATTAAAGGTTTAATTCTTTAGTCACCGCTAAGGTCCGGCACTTGATCACATTCGTGCAGTTACAATAAAATGGCAGCACATACTGGGCGAAAGCAGCGGTCGTTTGCAACATCACTGGTTATCGTGCCTGACTGGCTTAGCCCGTGTGTATGTCGAACATTATTACGCGTGAAAATCAATATGGATTAAATGACTCATTAAGCGAAATATGCTCAAAAAGGCAGACCTCGGCACAAACATTCTGTTGTTGAGTGCATTGTATGAAGGGTGACTGTTCATTTTTCCATAAGGTGAGGACCGACCGCACATTCGCTGCTATATCTCTTTTAGAGGAAGACACTCGCATAACATTTGGGAAGCTAGTGGTTGCCACCTATAGTAGCGGTTGTTGCATAAATTTACAGAAAGTGGTAAAATACTCTGTGGTTGCTCGGAAAACGAGCTATGCGTTCGCGAGGTCTCCGTGCCTATATTAATGCCGTACAGGAGGCTCAGTGGTTAAATAATCGGCTGCCAACCCTTATGACGCGGGTTCGATCCCGGCCGTGGCGGTCGCATTTCGATGGAGATAAAATGCTAGAGGCCTGGGTACTTTACAATATCAGTGGACGTTAAAGAACCTGAGATGGTCTAAATTTTCCGGAGCCCTCCACTACGGCGTCCCTCATAGCCTCAGTCTCTTTGGGGCGTTAAACCTGGTAATTCATAAACCAATCTACCCAATGTTACATGTTGAGACATATCGGTATTTATCACTGTCGGAGGCACTCCAACGCCTTTCACGTTCTGTCATGCATGAAACGCCAGTAGTCATTTCAGTGGCAATTTCCCAGAATCTCTAACCATCGTAATGTTATCACCTGAGAGTCCGTGCAGTATAATTGCGTTTATTGCTGGAGGCATGTCAGATCAGTGCAAAATGGGATTTGAAAGGGCATGTATTTGCGCGAGGAAGACGGGACACAGCAAAGAAACACACACGACATGTACAGAGCGCAACTCCCAAATAGTTTAATTTCGTATAATGCAGATACATTTATACCCGTGCTGGGCAATAATAAGATTAACAGACAAAAACACGCAATGATCATGTCAGCACACCATTGCAAAGTGCACCACCAGAAAACATCATGTGTAAAATTGTTCCAAAGCCTTCAAAATCATAAGCAAAAAAGAGAAAAGGAATGATGATGCATGAGGTGAACGAAGAACGCAGCTCTAAAACATCTCTTATAAATAGCAGTCTCAAAGTAAACAAAAAACAATAAAACTGTCAATGCGTAAAATTTACTCATTGTAACAAAATCAGTGTCAGTGAAGCAAAAAACAGAACTAAAACCAAAAGGCCAGTGACAAGGAAAAACGGTTGAGAAAGGCTGATTTAAAGAAACTCGAATCGAAAGGCTAGGACAGGGTTTTGTATCAATTTTACACGTGATGCTATATGGTGGCACACTTGGCGGTGGTATCCTGACATGATCAGTGCGTGTTTTTGTCTGTTAATCTTATTATTGCCCAGCACGGGTATAAATATTTCTGCATTCTACGAAATTAAACAAGTTGGAAATTGCGCTCTGTACATGTCATGTGTTTCTTTGTTGTGTCCCGTCTTCCTCGAGCAAATACCAACCCTTACAAAGATGAACAAACTCGCCCAAACAAGAGTGTTACTTGAAAATGGGATTTGCTTGAAGTTGCTACCAAACATTCTCGAATTGTCAGAGCTCGTATCCCGTATCGAGTCATTGCCCAAGTGCGCCATGAGGCGCGCGGTTGCAGCATCCTACGCTGATCCATTGACATTGGCTGCCGCAGCATAAGTTTGTTTTGTCGATCGTATTTAGATGGCAATGTTGGAAAATCTGAGCTCCCGGATTATGATCCCAAATTTTCTCCTTCGGTTCTAGGGATCATCGTCGCACGTTTAGTCTTCCTCCCTCCTCTCCGTTTACCTTGCCGGGGCCTTTGTCCTCCCTTGATTGCTTCTCGACAGAGGCAATCAACAGTTCCACCACGATTGAAGGTTGTTGCTCGGTACTCTTTCATAACATGTTCTTTCTTGCTTGTAAAGAAGCTGGTCGGTAACGTTTGCTTCTAAAGAAGCCTTTTTGTTCTTTTTATTTCTGCGTTAAACCTCCCCGTCTATGCCCCGGGATGCCTTTGTGCTGCGTGTCGTAAAACGTTGCCCGTTCATTTGTTTGCTTGGTACCTCCAGAAGTCTCATCTCCGTTCCTGGCGTCTCCTTAACGTCAAGCGGAGACGCTCCACTGCCTGCTTTTGCTGATTTCATTTTTCTGCGTTTTTAGTTGCACCTTGCACTCTGGGCGGCGTCTGCGTGCAGAAATGATTTGGTTGCATGAGCTGCAAGGTTGTTCGAGATTATCATTCTGCCGTACGAGTTTTTTATTGAGGACCGCAAAGAGAGCCTTTTTTTTTACTAAATAGCTGTTGAATGCATAGCTTGTTCGAGCATTAATATGTTTGTGAGCTTGCGTTGTTGTGAAAATGGAGATACAAATGCACGGATGCACTCCTCACACACCGTTCACGATAGTTGACCTAAAAAAGGACACGTTCTGGAGCTTGCAGCTATGTTCTTCCGAGCTTCTTTTGGCCCCCATTTCTTAATATAAAAATAAGGGTACTTTAATTAGAAAAAAAAGTCAAATAATGCCCCCCCGCCACCAGCTCTGGTTTTTCTTCTCGCAGCAAGACACAAATCAAAGAAGCTAATCTTTCGTTAAACTAGATAAATTTTCAGCAACATCAGGAGAGCACAACGAATAAACGCAAGACAAAGCGGAGCAAACAGCTGTTCTTTTATAATGTCAAATAATGTCAAATCATTTGTGCTTGTTGTCATTTTATAATAATATCTAATGTTGTTTATGTATTTAATCAAACGCGAGTTTTAAGAGCGCCTAATAAATTAGCCTTTTTTGTTAGAAATCACTTCTTGGTAATGCGTTTTCCTGTGATTCTTTCATTCTCTTGTCTTGCACAGCAAAAACTTCATTAGTGAAAATATGTACCAAATAGTCCTACAAAAACTTTTACCGGACTTGCTTTCATAAAACTTTGAAGTGGTGGTAGAAGAATTTTCGGGCACCCCATTACAGCCTCCATTCAATATATTCGCGAAATGCAACAACTTTTCATTCATATCACAATGAAGAAAATTGCATTTTTACTGTCTTAAAGCGTTTTACGTGTAGTTCTCGAGTAACAATCCTGAATGATTAGCTTGTGAAATTTCATCTTGCGTGAGTAGGCAGCAGTTCGATTGGACGCCGTGCGCCCTAAGCGCTAGAAATAAAGAACAAATTTGAAGTGTGTGATTTATTTTCATTTGCCTCGAAGGTTATTGACTGCCGTGTCTGCGGCCTCAGCTAGAGTGCAGGGGTCACAAACTAAGACATCGACGATAAGTATTTCGCTACAGTTCGGGGCCAATAGCGGATTGTCTTCTCAACGTCTGCAGTTTCCAAAGCTCCCAAGCGACCATGACCACTCCATCATTTTACTCCCCGCACGCAACGAGGCTACTCGCGAGATACTGTGAATGACTGCTTCGAGTACTTGTACTGCCTTGCAGGAATGCATGTCGAGTTTTTTTCTTTTGAACATCTATAGAAAGCCTAATCGGTTCAGCAAGATCTCTATAGGCACTCGCTGCCTACTCCAGCCAGCACATTAAGCACTCTACGCATTATTTAATGACACCAAACCATAATATTCTGCTCTGTGTACAGCTCATAGCGATTTTATAAAATTCTCTTAACAAGTCATTATAATAAGTCAACCTTTATAGAACTTGTTTTGTGCCTTCGCTGCATGTATTCGGTCCGTACGAAGTCAAAAGGGACTTTAAAGACATAGTTCAGTAAGACATCGTAATGAACCGGATTTTATAGAGCTCGTTTTGGGAATTCTCTATAAAAAATCGCTCCATAACAATGATAATAATGATTTGTTTTTGGGGAACGGAAATGACGCAGTATCTGTCTCATATATCGTTGGACACCTGAACGGCGCCGTAAGGGAAGGGATAAAGGAGGAGAGTGAAAGAAGACAGGAAAAAAGAGGTGCCGTAGTGGAGGGCTCCGGAATAATTTCGACCACCTGCGGATCTTTAACATGCACTGACATAAATAAGGTTCGCCCAAAGTCACCCTCAAAGTCAAATTCCCATTGGCTATTTGGCTACAGCTAATGCTGGCACGATGCTCCTCGCGAACTTATCCAAGACTTTCGGCATCCAACTATGCATTTTGAACATTATTAACTTTCCTCTTACCCTAGTTGGTTTACTGTAAAGTTTCTTTAGACCGTCCTATGAAGTCACGTTTGGTTCGCCGTGCCAGGAGAACTTTTAAACTATTAGAAGCCGACTGCCTGAAGCCTCGGTAGAGTTCTCGGCCACCATCCTTGGCAACAAGTAGCGCCTATATCTGCGTTCAAATACGTGCACGCCTCTACATCCGTATGCTCTGGCTGCCATAAGAAGCGCTCACCGGCTGAAAGCAAATAAATGCGTTAACGTTAACGCAAATTGATTACGATTTTACAGTACGCTCAAAAAGTAAACGCCGGAAACAGGCGCTCAGAAGTGATTAATGTCATGAGGGTAGGGAGAAACTGCTCACAGACGAGCCAACGATAAGCGTACGAATAGTTACGCAAGAAGTGAAAAAAAAACTTTTGGGTTCAGGTTTACTACACTCGCTTGGTAAAGTTAGGTGAAAGAAGCAAACACAACGAATACAAAATACGGCATTCACTTTAAAAGGTGCTGAAGAGGCAGCAAAACCGGATGGTAAAGGAGAAATGCGGGATGCAGTGTCCACTTCATGGCTAGTAAATTCATCCTTATCGAGTGACGGCACTTAGGGAAACGCAAGAATGCATGTATAGGCAGAAGTATTCAACCGTATGGCACAAAAAAGGCATCAATACACTACACTAATCACGACGAATGATACGTCATTTATACCATTTAAACCTGCAGGCTAAAGCGAAATATCGACAATTCAAGGACTCTAAAGCCCCATTGTCGAAGAAAGTGGGCGTCGAACAATCAGCTGCAAGTTTGGTGCGTGCAAATCTTCCCGAACAAAGCGAAAATAATTTCTTCATCAAGGCTACTCCAGCGCTCTAACAATGCCCTTTACGCTCCCTTTCCAACTTGTAATGAGCGTGCTAGATTGGCACTGTAGTAGGCTAAAAAACTAGACGATCACAAAGACGTTCACAAGTGAGAAAGACAGGACAATAGGAATAAGGACAATACAGGTCAAGGACAAGGGGTGGTCCGGCTGTTGAGGTAGCTGCAGGGTGTTGGGTTTATATGCTTATATTTTGGGGTTTGCCAAAATTCGGTCTGTTTTGGATGGTTAGCCCCAACAAGATGGACAGGGAGCGTATCCAGGCAGTTCATAAATGTTTTTCATTTTTATGGAATGCTTAGCAGCTCGAAGCTGCTATTGGACGACTTCGACAGCTGCAGTACAGGGCGTCAAGTTCACTGAGACTGCCCTGAGGTTCATTACTCAGGTTCATCACACAAGACGTGGGCGTATTTGCATTTGGTCACAATTTAAAGACAGCTGCAGCGTAATAATGTTCAAAACTGCAATGCGTTGGTGCAGCAATGCGTGTGCATTGTGCGTAATCAGCCATGAGCGCGCTCACGGTGTATTATAGCTCATTTTGTTGTGCGGAATAAGGTTAAGAAGATAGGAAATCCCCTGTGTATTGGAAGCAGCGGAGAAAGGGGATGGTACATGTTCTAGAAAAAGAGAATTGCCCGCGCTATGTTAATTTTCTCACGTTTTAATGTCGTAACGACACCTCGCAGAAAGAGCAACATGGCAAACGCGCTTTCTCTGCCTGATGTGAGCCAATGACTCATTTTTTGAGCCACATATTATCCAAAAAAAGCCGGGAACCAGATCATTCGAAAGCCCGAAGCCACTGAAAAGCCATAGGCCACACTGTGGGAGTGGGGATTAAAGTGGTAGGGTTTTAACGTATTTGAACCGAGCAGAAGTACGCAAGCATGTGTTTATCCTGGTTGGCTAATGGTTTTGTAAAGCTGGGTAGTCGGCACACCTGGCGACGATATTAGACTGATGTTACGCTCGGATCGAGGTTAAGCTGATCTGCTCTGTTCGCGCCGCAGATATCACTTGATGAAGACGACTATGTGCAATGCACAGCGTGTGAGCATTGTTGTATTTTAACAGGAAGCATGATCAGCTGTAGCGACATCATAGTGCTCTGGTGCAGTGGCCAGCGAAGTTGATCTGTTCGCACCACCGCGGGTTCGATTTGCATTATTTTTTTCCTGCATGAGCTCTCGCATTGCTAGGTTCGGCCAAGGTCACCCTCAAAGTCACCTTCCCATTGGCTATTTGGCTGCAGCTAATGCTGGCGCGATGCTCCTCCGAACTTATCCAAGCTTCCTTCCATTGGCTGCAGCGTGCGCGACGCTCCTCCGAACTAACCCGAGCTTACCCGAGTTACTCAGAGACTGCACACAAGGTGCTTGGTTGGGACTGTATTAAGAAGTGCTTTCGCAATGAAATCTTATCTCCTACATAAAAGACGGATGGCAAAACCACTATGGCAGCGATGTGCTGAAGAACACATTGTAAAGGGCACCGGTTAGGTTTTTGTAGCAGTAAAGTTCATTTGAAGTAATTGAAATAATTTCGACCACCTGGGGATCTTTAACGTGCACTGACGTGTGCTGTGCGATGTCAGTGCACGTTAAAGATCCCCAGGTGGTCGAAATTATTCCGGAGCCCTCCACTACGGCACCCCTTTCTTCCTTTCTTCTTTCACTCCCTCCTTTATCCCTTCCCTTACGGCGCGGTTCAGGTGTCCAACGATATATGAGACATACTGCGCCATTTCCTTTCCCCAAAAACCAATTATTATTATTATGTCTGGAAGAAACGGTTCTTTTGAAATACCGAAGCGTCTTGTATAGTTCCCATCTACCGGAAAGGGAAGGATAAAGTCGCAAGAAGGATGTGCTTCTTCATCCTTTACGCCTTTTCTTTATATTGACTTTTCATGAGCAGTCTTTTTTATTTTAATCTATATAACGATTGTTTTATAAGGTTAGCACTTTCTTTGGAGGTAACACACTTGTTACCGAGGAATCACCATCGGTCGAGAAACATCCTGACGTTGTTTCCAAATGCACCTTGCCACCTGCCCGAAATAGCGTCAGAACTATCTAGGTCTATTTAGGAGGTACTTGCAGGAAGAGCTGCAACTTCAAAGCAATATGACTTCAACTGCATTGGAAGTCAAGCCCGAGGAATTGACTTTAATAATCTTCGCACACATAGCTACGTGCTCTAACACAAAATAAATTTTGACCTCGAAACACGAAAATATTAAACCCTGGAGTCCATATACCGAAACGGTTCCTAACACCTTCACGTAAGAACCTTCACGCTACTGAAAAGAAAATGAAGTGCGCTTGTATTAAGTTTTCCGCCACTAAACATAATTATTATTGCAGTCCCTGTTTAAGTTGTAAGCGTTTCATTTCACCACTACAGGTAAAAAAAGTACGCATTAAGGTGCCAGACGAAAGTCATAATCTGCCGCAAATATAAGCCAGAAATGAAAGGTCTCCGCGAAAATAAAACAAAACCACGTACATTGTTTAAGTCCGTTTAAAGTGCGGTCGCTTTTTTTCCGTATGGGCCTATCCCTGTATTCCTCAAAAGGCATACATTCGATACAATATTCTAAACTGCGCCATTCTATCGAAATCAATAATGTACTCCTGTGCGAACACACACACGCGCAAACAAGCCTGGATAAAAAAAAAGCACCGCACAAATGAAGCGGCTCCAGTTTCAACTGCAGCAAATGGCTGCTGTCTGAAAAACGCCAGAGGCTGTCCTTGCGAATTTGGGCGCTCATCAATATCAGCACAAGCCGTCGTCTCTGTTTCTAGGCAATGACTCGTAGCCGAAAAACAACGAACTACAATTGAAACGTGCAAATAACGCGGCTAAAGATGTTTCGCTTCATCGCAAAAAAAAAACAACAAATAAATTTAATATAGCAGCCTTTCTGTTTTCGCATCGTGGTGGGATCCGTTTTGTTGCAATGGTGCATAGCTATAAGAGTCAATAAAGACAATAAGAATATTTTTTAAACAACGCAAAGAAGCAAAGCGCTGTACTCTCTGATGTTACTTTATATAACATTTTATATTGCATTCACTTTCAGTGCGAACAGTTCGCCAGTGGAAAGAGCTATCGCATGAAATCGTGTCACTCTCATCAAGCGAATGATTTTGCCAAGCCCTGGGTGCTTGATTTCACTCTGTCTGTATGTATGTTTTTGGTGTATCATGTTCATTGTGCCTACAAGTGTTTTAGTGATTACACCCCCTGCTGTAATGCCACGAAAGCCATGCGGGTATTCGAAAAATAAATAAATGAATTATGAATGGAAAGAAAACAGCAAAAAGATTTTAATGAGTTTATTTCAGAATATTATCGCTTTCCTGAAGTGCCAGCATTTTACTTAAAAAAACGGCCAAGGAGTTTTCGTTAAGTTTGTTCCTGTGATGTTAGTGCATAAACTTAGGGTTCAGATATTTTGGCGAAACATTGTTGCTGTCAAATAATCTGCGTCCGTGATTACAATTCAGCTGCGGTAAGCTTTGTAGAGTTCTTTGTATACATGTATTTTTGTCCTTTCCACTCTATAAATTTGGCTTGCGTGCAAGAATATTGACATTTTTTTGTAGTAAATTTCGCAATAATAAGCGTAATAGATTTTTACGACATTTGTAGCAGTTCCTCACGATATTATTTGGTATTCAATAATGCATGTCCATCAGTAATGCAGGCTTGCTTTCGTCGGCGTTTTTTAATTTCAATAATTGAAATTATTAAGGTACCGAAAGCATTTGAGTAATGACGTATAAAGCGGAAAGAGGCGCTGACTGGACAGCGCGCACCTTCTTGGATTTATTTGAAACTCACTGCAGCTGTGTTCCAACAAGTTATAATATTTTGTTAGGTAGTGCAGGACAATAAATTAAGTTTGGTATGGACACATTCAGTTGCGTGCTTTGATCTGCGCTGGAAAATTGTTCTGTCAGTTATCGTCATGAGTGAATGTCCAAGAACAGAGTGGAAAAATGTCGTCGAAGGGCGGAGTGTGAAGGTGCAATCAGTAAGCATCATTGCCTCAAGCTCCTGCCGTGATCCGATGCCAGGCAGCTTTCCTTAATATACTCCACGTCTTAGGGTATCGGCGAAGCACTCGCCAATGACTCGGATAAATATAGCAGCGAACATGCTGGTTTGAGCGCGTTTGCGTTCATTCCGTTGTACGCACCTGGCAAGGTTGGTTAGTTTGATGCCTAAGCTGATTACGGCATCACCATCAATTCCATCCAAAAGGAGCTCTTGCTTCTTCTGCAGATCCTGCAAGAAGTCAGTGAAGTTTAAGCTTCAGTTCTCTCACAGAACACTCGGGAGTAAAGAAAACTGTAACACAATTACACGAGCACGTGCGACTATGGCCAAACCTTAAACCGTAACGGAGAAACTCCTAAAGCCGTAGGAGCAAACAACTAGCTCAGTGTGTCGAAACTCAGAAGCTGACTTTTGGGTTCCAACTGACTTATCTTGCCCTATACAATCCTCTCTATTCGATAAATTCGCTATGCTTTGGCAACCATGGCTAGATAAAAGCACCTAGAGTAAGTGAAACTTATGCGTTATACCACGGAATTTCTAAAGTGTCCACGGTTCCAATGTGGACCGGTGGCTGCCAGAACTTGCCTACATTCCCAAATGGTGTGTGCATTTAGAGGTTCACAGGTTTTTTGTGTACCATGGCGCCTTTTTTCTGCCGAGCTTAAGGCAGCGAAAGAAGCAGAAAAAAGCTTAAACCAAGGGCTATGACGCTGCTTTCCACAAGCGCTACTGTCAGGTGCCACTGGCACAGGCAGGAGCTTATTGGTTTACGTTTTTTTTATGGCAGCTCCACCATACTTTTTGTGATGTGCCACTATTGTGAGATAGGCTGGCGAGGTCAAAAAGGACATTGCATGGAAAAGAAGAAATCCTTTAGAGAACCCCTTTGAGTCTCTTTCTGTGGATCAGCAGTGACATGCGTCGTCCATGCTAACACAGCGAATGAAACAGGTCGGCTACCGGAAAGTAGTCTGATCCAAAGAAATTCTTGATTTAGTTTGAAATGGTAAATTTCATACATTTTGAATGCCTCGATCATATGTGCTGTCGCGTAATGTAAGCGTATAAGCTACAAGGCACACGATAAACTAAAACTAGACGATAAGTAGGGAGAAATCAAAAGAAAATGCAGATATACAGTCACTGTGAGAATAATTCTGCAATACTTTCTCTATATGCACGAATAGAATTATGCACCAGGCAATGTGGTAGGAATTATACGGTGCGAATTATGTGGTAGCAGAGAGAAAGGCTACGTAGAAAATATTTGCAAACAACCAGTGCTCAGATAGTATGTACTGTAATTAGAAGAATTTAATACAGTGCTCAATTTAAGCTCAGCAATACCTTTTTCTAGATTGTCCTCATCCGATACGTAGTCCTCAAAGGCCAGGTGCACATTTCGCGAATTCGTACAGGCAAAAAAATAGGCTAGTCTCTGAACCATTAATTATACAAAGCATTGAGGTTGTTTGAGTAAACAGAATCTATTATTCGTGTATAGACAGAAGTCTCGGTTTTGTTGTTTTCTTGACTTAATGTGATTTTTGGACGACTGATGTATACAGCATTGTTTTCAGATATTTCTGCCAGCAAGGAAAACACACTTCATCCCAATGCGTTGTCCGAATGTGACACCATCCTGGGCCTTACGATGTCAGGCTCGAATGATAAGTAATATCATTAGTTTAAATATGAGCCTCATTGTTAAGACGCCCGACATTCTTCGAATGGAGACACCAGCTCATGCCAGTAATCACGCGTAAACTTGTAACAGCATGAAGGCAATAAACGCAAACAGGCAATGATCATGACCGTGAAAAAACTCGAGGATATAAACATTCCGCTAGACCTGACGCGTTTGTAATAGGCGACTTTGCTAACGAAACAATGTGTAGCCCCCATATGGAACGAAATTTACCATTTAAGCAAGTATATGTATTCGTCTGTACATCCCAAATTACGGCATATGTGTCGTCCCATGCTTTCTTAGCGTAACAGTACCATTCGCTCAGCAACAAACATCCCATATTGGTGAAGGAAAGAACTGGGCTTAAAACGCAGCTGTAAAGTGCCACATAAAAGGACTCCCAAAACTGGGATGTGAAAAGTGTCCTTCGAGCCTCGCACAATTACTGTTGTCACTGAACGCTAGTTAGAGTTAAGCGCCTTTTTGTCCAATTTCTAGTTCGTGGCGACGGGATAAAAGTACTTCAAACAGAAACATCCTGTGGCCAAACTAACAGGTCGCCTCAAACAACATTAACGCTGATTCATTAAAATCATGTTGCGTTAAATCTTTTCTAATTTTACGCACCGTCTGTGCATTGCACAGCATAAATTACCATTCACCCCAGGTGATCTTTTCTTTCACAATGCAGCTTAACAGTTTTGAGCGCAGCATTTCAATCAGAACAAGGCATCGCGCAATCGCGTTAAGCTAGGCGACAAACATGGTTTATGACGAAACTCTTAGCATGGCTACGAACCAGTTTCAATGTTTCGGCGAGGATTTGTCCAGTGCAAAGATTATCGAGGCTTCCTCCGTTACACTTTTGTTCAATGCTACTGAGAAATAATTTTTATTTATCACTTGCTCACATATACACACTTCTGGCCGATCCAGATTGACGGGAATAAAACTCGCCGCTTTTGAAGGGCCTCAAAACGAGCCTTCCTAAAGCCGCAGCTGATTGCACACATGATTTCCTCCTCTACCTTTTTTACTATGCTCTGAAAACAATCCAATAACTATATCCAAAATTGAGTAGACTCACAGGGCATTACCAGTAACCGCAGCAGAGTAACCGCTTTTTCTTATAAGCGGTTGACCGAGCATCCTTTGTCACGAGGCATTCAGGTAGCATGGTTATGCAGCTCACAAGAAAGAACGACGTCAGCCTTCGCAAAGCAACAGACACGAACGAGTTGACAGTGTGTGGTGCACGGTAAATGGAGACCGTGTTCATTGCGGGTTGCTTCTGAATCTCCACTGCGTCCAGGAAGCTTAGGAAGAATTTCTTGTGTTGAGACAATCTGGTGTTCGGATTTTCTTTATTGCGCCCCGTTATCTTTGCGCGACCCTCGTTGAAGTGTGATCCACGCATCAAATTTGCATGCCATGGTGGTTCCGTATTGGTGAATCCAGAGACAACGCATACAAAATAACGCTGCCAAAAACATTTCCTATAAAAGCTAAAGTACACGTTTCTATTATACTGGACTGTTTTGCCGTTTGGGCAAATTTTCTTTTACGGACATGTGATTTAGTGTTTATAGTATTTTCACCCTCAACCTCTGTATTGCCCTCTATGGCCCTTAGCGCATATCAATAAATACATGAATAAATCACAACGAGGAAAGTTGTTTCCACAGCCGAGCAAAAGTCTCTGGCGCTGCTGTTTAACTAGCCCTCTCTCGCACCGGCAGTGACATCGCGGAGTGACGCCGCGTGGACTGTGGGGATATTTGGCCATTGCGAGACCCTAAAATGAGGTTCAGCTTGACTCTAGACACCGTAACCTTACAGGCTTTTGTCATTTAGCGCGTGATTATGATTGCGCGCCTGTCACCCGTTGCACGTTTCCGCGAGGTCAGTGCCCGAAGCGCTTTGTGGCATAGTAAAGTGTACAATTACCTAGACGAGACCCATTTCAAGAAACTGGCTGGCATCGATTGTAACCAGTCCTAGGTAACACTACGCCGGTACTTGAGAGCATTTCGCGCTTTTTCTCGCGACAATGAGAGAGACTGCAATCATTTTTTTCATCAAGAAATGTTACTCACTGCTCCCCAACAAGGCTGAATGTAGGGAGCGTAGACTAAGTGTTGTGATGCAGTGTTGGTGATGACCTCTCTTCCTTCACATTTCGGTGAAAGCAAAGATGTAGGAGTACTTAGCTTGTTGATAGCTGCCGCTCAGTCACCCTATTCCCTCTAAGGCAGTATAACAGCTGAAATAAATGCTTGGAAAAAGTTTCAACAAGGTGCAAGTGAGATCCCCACATCCCCACGAAATGTGGAAGAGCGTATGCCGGGCCAGGCACCAGGGACACGTGTCGGTGTATAATGCTGGGTGTATGGGTTGTAGTCTATGGAGGTTTGAAAATATCTTCCTATGTATCTGCCGCCAAGCGAGGGCGTCTTGCGTGTCCGATTTTCTGTGAAGTGGAGCGAAGTGCCTGCGTTGAAGACTCGCAGACTCGAGGCGTTCGTTATATTTGGAAGGTCCGACCACTCTAAGACTCTTCAGCATCTTTGCGGAGCTAACAAAAGCCACCCGTGCATCTGAAACAATTGGACTTCAGATCATCCAAGGTGGACGAGTTTTTTTACGCCGAGTAGGCACAGTGGCGGACATCCGAGCAATGTATGCTCAGCCCTCCATAGAAAAAGAACAGAAGAAGTTTATTAGCGTGGCCCCGATACTGAAGCATATGCTTAAAGACATTCACACAGGCAGACGAAGAGCGCTAGTATCTTACCTAGGCCGACGCGTAGCCAATTCCACGAACGTCGTTTACGTGGACGCCACAGCATGCCCGGACCACGAGAAGCACGAAGTGGCGCAGTGGACCACCTCTTCTGCACTCTGTTCACTGCTTCTGTAAGTGCCGAAATCCCAGTGACCGTAGAGAACAGCACCGTATTCATTGCCATTAGGCATTGCGACTCCCAAAGCCAAAACACTCATGTGATAACATTATCACAACATGCGTGTCGAAACATCCTGAGAGGCAGAGTTCCCAAGCACTTCGCCGGACTCATCGGCACTACACCCCTCACCAAGCATCAAAAAATCACCTGGACCACAGGCCTCGATGGACTGGAGGAAACCAAAGGGCGCATGCTCCAGGTCGAGGCATCATCAATTGAGCGAGGCTGCGCACCGTGCCCGCTTTTGTTCCTTAAGAGAAAATCGTCCAAAATTCGAGAACCTAGTGGTAGAAGACTATACTCTGTAAAGCACGCAGCGAGAAGATAGAAGTACTAATACTATGGTGGGACTATGGCGCGGAGGTTCCCGTGCAAGTCCAAATGGATGCCACTTGTATTTCTTCTCCTGCACCTAATAGGCCTGTGTTCTTACGTGTGCGTTGCAGTTACCGTGTTAGCGTTTCATTTGACGCTAATGGTACACGAATCACTACATGTCTAGGCCACTTCAGCATCTAGCTCTTTCATAGAGTGTGTACAGGGATCAATAGGCAGGTCTTAACTTAGCAACGCGTTTCAGGTGCGGTATTTTACAAATAGTAATCAAGCAGCAGGGTTTATTTATTGGCCGTGTAGGGGAGCACTTGCGGTACTCCTTAATCCTTCAATCTTTGTAAAGCAAGAACTTTTCTTTTTGCCTTTCGAGATCTTTACTTCTTGTGAGGAGACATAAGGACTCCACTATGCGGCTTAGAAGCAAACACCTTTGGCAGGTTACTTTTGGTCGAGGCGGTATTCCACAAGCAATACTTTATCATTAAAAATCACTCTTGGTTTACAATGGGAATACAATAAAAAGTTGCATTCGCTTCAGCAGATCAGTTGCCTGTCCTGTAGTGAGCAATAAAACATCTTTTATCAAATTATCTTTCAGTAGGGTTTTAGTGCTCAAACGACTTTCAAACCGCGGCAGAGGTGAGAATAATTTCAATAAGAAAATTATGACTTTTGGAAAGAAACGTCGAAAATTGCCAGTTGTGCAACGGCAGCCTACTGTTTACTTTATTTCTTTGCGCTCAAAAAGGACTACGTCAGAGCGCAGCAACTCGCACTCGATGACAGTAAATTCAGTCTTTTCAGGCGCTAATTGACTTCCAGAAAATACAGAGCTCAGAACCGCCACAACAAGCGCAAATGTAACCCACATTTAGGTTACCGCGCATTTGCTTCAGGGCATGAAAAAAACAAATGGCAGTCATTTTGTCTAGTTAGGGCATTTGTGAATATGTGCGCTAGCAGAGCGTGTTTCGCAATTTGGGCATCATTAAACATTGGTTCACTAAGGAGCTTGTCGCGCCGGGTCTTCTTTATGAAAGGTGAGATAAAGCAGGTGGCTCACCTCCCATTTAGGTCCCGTGAACTTGCGATGTCTTCATCCCCTGCCAGACATATATAGAGTTTATATATATACACACACACTCACGCACACACGCAGGCAGGCAGGCAGGCAGGCAGGCAGGCACGCACTCACGCCCTCCCGCCCGCCCGCAGGCACGCACGCACATACACACGCACGCACGCACACACACGCACACAAACTATATATATATATATATATATATATATATATATATATATATATATATATATACACACACATATCTGGGAAGGTGGGAGACAAACCTATGGGAGACAAACCTATACGCAATGGTTTAATACGGGGAGTGCCCAACATGACTATTTCTGCACACTGGAAACAGAAAATGCTAAGAACATATTGGCCGTCCCCAAAATGATGCAAGGTATTCGCGGTCTTTATCCCAACTATAGCAGTATAATAGGAAGTTTTCCCTTTTCTTCAATGCTGCGAAGCTAAATTATTTATCTGAAACAATTGTTTCAGATAAATAAACTCTTCGCCTGATAGATAAACTCTTCGCCAAAAATTAAGAACTGGTTTCAAGTCTTCTAGAGGACAGGCAAGAGTACTGCAGCCCTATTTTTCAAGAAAACTTTAAACGTTATCAAGATTTTCGATTTAAGCTTCATGCAAAGCGCAGAGTATACAATAAAACAATGTGTGTCCGGATTTTTTTTCTTTTACCAGTGTGCCCCTCTTCCCAGTAACGAACACGAGCAATAAATATTTTTTTCGAGAAACAGAGCATGAAAATAGAAGTCATGAGGCTAAACAAAATATAGTGCAGTGAGCCGTCCAACGGTGAGAAGTCCTTGAGGCATTTAAATAAATGACTAAGTAGATAGCGAAATGTGAAGGGATGGGACCGGAGAGGAGGATGTTGAGCTGATGTAAAGAAAATTTGAGTTCACTAGGCGGGAGGCAGGAAAATAAGGTACCGGATATATTCTTCCTGGCGCCGTCAACAAAGGTGTATGTTTCTTTTTTTCTCCTCCTTAGAGGGCATCATGCTGATTGATCATTCAGTCGATATCAACACTGCTGTAGGGATGCCGTCGTTCGCTGCTCGTTTGCAAGTCGATCTGGAATACTGATGAAGAGATGTGCAAGAAGGGGGGGGGGGGTGTAAACTGAGCAGGGAATAAAATCTGTGCTTATCTACCTCTTCCAGCCTTGTTGCCATTTCTTCCCAAACGTGCGAGCGGGAAGAAGAAGCACTAACAAGGTAACTTGAAAAGGGTGCCAGAAGGTCATCTTGACTCGAAAATGGAACGCACGGGGATGTTCGGTTGCAGTAAAATGTGAACCAAGCATGAATCAGCATCCTGCCTCACATCAACATCAATTGATCAATTACGTCCCGCCTTAGCGTATGCTTGCCGTCCTGGTTAGCTCAGCTGATAGGGCGACTGATACGGACAAGCGCTATGTCCTGACTTCGAAACACGGCCCAGGACGACTTTTTCTTTTACTAGAGTGTTTCTGTAGAAGCTGTATATATCTCGTCTGTAGCTGTATGGCTGCGCTTGGGTGGATGCGAATCGGTAATTACAACCTTATTACAAATCTGCTCCTTATTGGGGGATTCTCTGAAATATTTGACCAATACATCAATTCTTTGTACATTTCTGCCCTTCTTTCCTGTAATCAATCTGTCCCTCTATGTGACATGCGCCTCAACGCATCTAGCGCCGTCCAGGGGACGTTTGCGATGTCTAAATCTTATCCCTTACCCTACCTTCATTGTCATTTTTCAAATAAAAGTTTTTTCCTCCTCCTCCTCAATGCCCCAATGGCCTCAAGAACTATGGTTAATATGGCACATTTTTTCTTTTATTCCCGTTGGCATTGAATCAACTTCCCCCCTCCACATTTTTATGGCGCCCTTCTCTAATGCGACGGGCAGGGCGAACCAAGGACTAGCTGGAGGAGAAGCTGGTGTACTAGTGTACTCGGGCGACACTTACTCACCGTAGGCTGCGCGCACCGTACCGTATTACAATTAAGCTCTTTTTCTCTTTGACCTCCTTTTCGTATGTTGTCTTCTTCTTACCCTTCTCATTAGGCTTTTCCAGGTTCCTCGTAATATTAAGGTTGGGGATAATTTCTTGCAGCCTAATCGGTGCTTCTTAGAGCTTTTCAATTATGCTCCACAACGCAAGAAAAAAAAGCACACACATGTAAACCACAGGAATAGCTCAGTGCTTTTATGTCCCGGTTCCTCGGACAAGAATTATTAAAACTGGAAAATTGCAATAGACTATATCGGAAATATTGAAGGTGTTGGTCCATTATTCTGATATGCAGGAAAATCTTCCTTTTACAGTGTTTCCATCAACCGGATCGAACAGTTAAGACTGCCTAAGAAAACCAATGGGGAACGCTTTTGATGATAGATAAAACTTAAATAGAAAAAAATAAAATACTCCCAGCCGGTGATATGCAGTTATATTGATTGTTATAGCGAAATTTTACATTATATGAAACAATTGCGTTCATAAACGGTTTCCAGCGCAAAAGTGCTTTTTATTTCAGAATTGCTGGGTATGACTTTTGTTTTCCTCCTCAAGCTGTAATTTAACTGCCCGATCTATTTAAATGTCACTTAAACCAGAATTGCGGAAAGAGCTGCTCGTTTATTGTGCACAATGAAGCAATCTTTCACAAAAAAAATTCCTATTTACAGTTCACATATGCTTTTAAAATTACGACAAAAAGAGCTGTCGCGTTTAAGATGAGTGGGCATGCTTTTTCTAGGCTCTAATCTTGGAATGCATGCGCTTCTCATATACAGAAAGCGAATATCACCTGAAAGAGCTTTTATGATCAGTCCTGTAGGATTTTTGGCTTGCTATCTGAAGACAACCTCCCAGCTGAGCACAGTGGCTTCGCAAATTACCGACAAATCGTAGAGAAAACATACCATGCTACAGCAGTATTTTCTTTAACCGAGCGAGCTACCCGCCGCGTTGGCTGAGTGGTGAGAGCGCTCGGCTACTGAACCGGAGTTCCCGGGTCCGAATTCGACCGCGGCGGGTGCGTTTTAATAACATTATTATTAATTGTCTTTTGGGAAAGGACATGGCGCAGTGTCTGTCTGATATATCGTTGGACACCTGAAGAGTCACGCCGTAAGAGAAAGTATAAACGAGGGAGTGAAAGGAGAAAGGAAGAAAGGGGTGCCGTAGTGGTGGGCTCCGAAATAACTTCGACCACCTGGGGGATCTTTAACGTGCACTGACATCGCACAGCACACGGGCGCCTTAGCGTTTTTCTTCCATACAAACGCAACCGCCGCAGTTGGGTTCGAACCCGGGAACTCCGGAGCAGTAGCCGAGCACTTAACCACTAAACAACCACGGCGGGTGCGGCGGCGTTTTTGTGGAGGCAAAACGCTAAGGCGCCCGTGTGCTGTGCGATGTCAGTGCACGTTAAAGATCCCCAGGGGGTCGAAATTATTCCGGAGCCCTCCACCACGGCACCTATGTCTTCCTTTCTTGTTTCACTCCCTCCTTTATTTCCTCCCTTACTGCGCGGTTCGGGTGTCCGCCGATATAAGAGACAGATACTGCGCCATTTCCTTTAACCAATTCCTCCTCGCAATGTACGCCACTGCCCCAATAGATAGCGCGCGACGGTAGCGCAAGGAAAAGAAGGGGCGCCTGTCACATATTTCGGTAGACAACCCGGACCGCGCCGCAAGGGAAGGAAAATAAGATGAAAATTTATTTATGGTTTATGGGGGTTTAACGTCCCAAAGGGACTCATGCTATGAGAGACGCCGTATCGAAGGGCTCCGGAAATTTCGTCCACCTGGGGTTCTTTAACGTGCACTGACGTCGCACTGCACGCGAGCCTCTGCAATTCGACCGCCGCGGCCGGGATCGAACGAAATGAAAATTGATTTTAAGGAATGGAAGTGAGGCCTATCTTACATATCTCTGTGGACACCCGAACCGCGCCGTAAGGAAAGGAAAATAAATGAAAACTGATTTTAAGGAAAGCAAGTGACGCGTATGACATAATTCTCGTTAGGGCACAGTGGGGCCGTGAGAGCACGCATGAATCACGCACTGAGCGGCGAACAACGCAGCGCACATCCTAAGTGCGTTCATCACGAAGCTTGCGGCTTGCTGCCCGTTCGTTCGGCGCGGAAGCTACGCTGGCGTTTGTGTCATCGGGTTTGTCGAGAACGATGTACCCTAGAACTAAGACCGCAACTTGAGTCCCGCGCGTTTCGGTCAGGCGTCTGGCAGCGCTTCTACGTGGTTTGCCGCTCCGCGCGTCCGTTTCACCGTACGTAGCAGAGCGATTTGTCTAACGGGCAAGGCGTCGCGCTGTACGGGAGATGGCGTTCCGGGGACTCCCTGTCAGTGCTGCAACACGCTGTCCCGTTCCACTCTGAAAGGCGAAGCTTAAGCGTCCTCAAATTTTTTTTTTTGGATTGGTGTTTGAGAAGGTCCCAAAACCGCTGTCACAAAAATCAAGGCACGCATTTGATGCTGCAGGAATTAACCTCCTGAATAATCAGCCTTCAGGCAGAGTTTTGGGAAAGCGGTCTGTAGAAGTGGAGTCATAGGGATCAAAATTCGCACTCCGCTCGTCCTGCCGAACGTCATCATGAAAGAAAGTATCTTGAATTTTTTTTACTTTCATCCGGCGTCACGTCATTAATTTTTATTTTACGCTTTCATTCGCTTAAGTTCCTGCATAATGCTGATCTGCAGAGTTTTTGACTAGGAAGAGGAAGGCAACAGTATTAAGCGTTATTCGGCGTTATCTTATGTGTGTGAAAGTGCAGTATCTTGATAAATGATCCTGATGACATACTGTAATGAATGGACGAGTTTATTGGCGATAATAATAATAATAATAATAATAAGAAGAAGAAGAATTGGTTTTAGAGGAAAGAAAATGGCGCAGTACCTGTCTCATATATAGCTGGATTTATTGACGATGCCGAAAAGTGTTTTAGGCATAAAGGGACCGTGAAATATTTTGGTGATCATGTTATGAAGCAGTATAAATGCAGAAGGTGGCGTTTGTGAGTATCCGAAACGAATTTAAAAGCTCTGCGTGGACCCTATAATTTTCAAGCAATTTTTAAAAATTGCATTTCGCAACCAGTTAGGGTGCCCCGCCGCGGTGGCTCAGTGGTTAGGGCGCTCGACTACTGATCCGAAGTTCCCGGGTTCGAACCCGACCGCGGCGGCTGCGTTTTTATGGAGGAAAAACGCTAAGGCGCCCGTGTGCTGTGCGATGTCAGTGCACGTTAAAGATCCCCAGGTGGTCGAAATTATTCCGGAGCCCTCCACTACGGCACCTATTCTTCCTTTCTTTTTTCACTCCCTCCTTTATCCCTTCCCTTACGGCGCGGTTCAGGTGTCCAAAGATAAATGAGACAGATACTGCGCCATTTCCTTTCCCCAAAAACCAATTATTATTAACCAGTTAGGGCAACGCTTCGACTCGCGTTCTTACTAACACCTCTACTTCTGACGTAGAGTTGGGAATCAGCGTGGGCATTCTCATTAGAAATGACAGAGTCACAGCGGCTGGACGAGGCAGTGCCGACCTTTTTTCTGAATTTTTTTTCTGCCCCTTCGGCGTGCATCAGTTGGGTGGGAGAGGAGGAGCATCACATTTAATCGCTGATGCCTTGGTTTTAATCAAGCTGGCTAAAAAGATTTTGCGAGGCAGTGACACATGACTGATTAGCGCTTGTTAGTGCGCTTTTCCTAACCACCGTAAATATCATGTCATGGCCCCATTAAGGGTCATCCAATAACATTATATACAATTTAGGGTTACCAAAAGTCACTGTGAGCCCCAGAAGTCCCTACAGTACTCCCAAAAGTCAGCACAACACAGCACATGACAAGTCAGCAGAGCAAAACACCAACTTCTACGGCGACAGCGGAGGAATGGACAAACGGAAGGTGCCTGCCACGGGAAGATCTCAGTATCGATAACCGCGTAACACGCCACCTGCCAGCGGTGAAAGGAGACGTGTGGAGAGCAGCGTTCAAACTTCCATTAACTACTATCGTATGTCAATTTTATCCTTACGGCCGTGGCGGAGCAAGCTTCACAAAACGGCGAGGCATAAAAGATAAAGTATGTATCCCTACACCAACAACACGTTTTAACCATTGCCTGAAAATATGCAGAAAAGTTACATTTTTGCCGTGTGCTGCTCTCCGCTGCGTTTCGATTTCGCGCGTTCTGTCTGCACTTTTGGTTTTGCTGGCACTTGTGTGCATAAAGTAAGGGCGGAAAGGGCATTTTTCGCTTTGAGGATTCGGATTGCATCTAGTTGCCGACCCGCGCACAATGAAACTGTGCTTACAATATGTTGCGCCTAAATGAGAACACGACGTAGTTTCTTCCGGCTCGAGCCACTCTGCACATCTCTCTATACAGGTCCTAAAACATAACATACAGTCTCAGTTGCGCAGCATCCAAACCATAAAACGGCTTTAGTAATTAATACAAGGCGCAGCAGTACAGTTACTGCTTCCTTGAAGCTTCTTCTTCTTCTTCTTCTTCTCCTCAAGTAATATACAGATATAGCTTCGTTTTTGTCTTCACACGATGATTCTTCCGAGTGTATCCAACGTTATTAGTGTCCCCAAAGCTTCCCAGTGGAGTTCAAAGGCTTTCAGTGACAACATGTCGTTTAGTCTGGAAGTGCAAACGGTGACCGGTGAAAATTAATTCGTACAATGAGAAGTGACAAAAAAGGCCTCTTATAATTTGCATTTGGCTGGAAACACGGATATTCATCAGTTCATACGACGAGATTCAAGCGCGTTAGCCTAGGCTGAGGCTTATTCTCTGTGTGGTGCGAATGTTACCTGTTATTTGCGATATTTTATGCTATGTTCTAATTTTTGGACGCGCAGTTTCGCCTAGCGCACTGTGTACAGCGCTTATCAAGTGCTTAGAGAGCCCAAGGGCGTTGAAAGTAAGAGAAAGTAAGTTTCTCAACCCCCATACGGTTGCGATTTCTAAGTATGCTGCAAGAGCGCCACTATATGGTTTAGAAGCAATCCACTTTGTTCTAT